>PVIW01014612.1:0-22713 GCA_004026585.1 Noctilio leporinus
GATGGGCACTTAGGCTGTTTCCAGCACCTGGCTATTGTAAATAGTACCGCTATGAACATAGGTGTGCATAGGTTCTTATGAATTGGTGTCTCAGGCTTCTTTGGGTATAGTCCAAGTAGTGGAATTGCTGGATCAAAAGGCAGTTCCATTTTTAGTTTTTTAAGGAAACCCCATACTGTTTTCCACAGTGGCTGCACCAGCCTCAAAATCATTTTTCTTAACTTTAAATACCTCATATTTTCTTTTCCCTTTCTTATTCTCTTTCCACCCTTCTTAATCTGATCATCTGTCATTGTGATTGACCCTGTTGAGGTTTTTCTTCAATTTTGTTCCTACTAGTTAACTATTTTTTCAAAATGTTATTTCAAGCCTCATATACCCTTTCCTTTTTTACTCCATTTTGCCATCCCGTTCCCTTTTTTACTTACATTTTAAAATTTACTTTCTCCTTCTCTTTGTCTTGTTTCTATTCCCTACTTATTATTTCTCCTTTTCCTTCCCTCTAACAATCATTTTTCTTTCCTTTAGTCATCTCATATTCTTTTTTCCTATCTTATATTATTCTTAATCTCCACCTTTATTAATCTTTGCTCATTTGCTGCTGATATTGCTGATTTGGCAGGGGGTATTTTTGCTGGTGGAGGTTTCATTTTCTGGGTAGTTTTGCTTTGTTCTGCCAGTACATGTACAACAGTATACAAGATGTGGTGTGAGTGGTGACTCTCAGCCCGCCAGCTGATGGTAAGAAGCCACCAATGAATGAGCCATCAATAATTAATGCCCAAGTACAACAAGAGAGCCCACATAATCTGAATAAAGGGCATACCTAGAGCATCCAGCTCAGGCGATCAAAGAGAGTGCATCACCGAGTCCCACAGAACTCCTACCATAGATGGCCACCCAAGGAAGACAGGGAGTCAAAGCAGAGCAATCTGATATGCAGGAACAGAAAGTGTCACCTAAACGAGAGAGACAAAGAGTAGTTACAGAATAGCTATGGGGCTGTAAAGTACATTATAGGAAATGGAGTAGCCAAATAACTTACGCATGATCGAAAGACATGAACAATGTTGGGTTGCCTGAGGGAAGGGGGGTGCTGGATGGAGGGGGGCCAAGAGGGAAAATTGGGACAACAGTAATAGCATAAATAATAAAACATATTTTTAAAAAAGAAAAAAGTAAAATGAGGAAACAAAGAAACAATCCCTAATTGAAAGAAATGGAGGACTCCCCAGAAAAAGTGCTAAATGAAATTGAGGCAAGCAATTTATCAGACACAGTTAAAAATAATGATTATAAGGATGCTCAAGGGACTTTATGGGAGCTACAAAGCACTTAGTGGGAATTACATTAGCATGATAAATGACATGGAAACTGAATAAGAATCAGAAGGAATTGAAGAAACCAGTATCTGAAATGAAGAATACACTAAAAGTCATGCAACTTCAGGAAGCACAGAGCGTTCCAATAAAATGAACACAAAGAGGCTCACTCCAAGACACATCATAATTAAAATGGCAAAATTTAAAGACAAAGAGAATCTTAAAGGCAGCAAGGGAGAAACAGCTAGTAACATACAAGGGCCCTCCGATAAGGCTATCAACTGATTTCTCAATAGAAACACTATAAGTCAAAGAGAATGGCATGAAATATTACAAGTAATGAAAAGCAAAGAACTGTAACCAGCCCTGGCTGGTAGCACAGTGGTTAAGGCGCCGGCCTGTGAACCCAAAGGTCGCAGGTTCGATTCCCCAGCCAGGGCACATAACCAGGTTGCAAACCAGGTCTCCAGTCAGGTATGTGGCTGGAGGCAGGTGAAACGCAACCATACATTGATTCTCTCCCTGTCTACCTCTCTCCCTTCCCCTCTTTCTAAAAATAATGAAATAAAATATTTAAAAAAAAAAAAGAACTGTAACCAAGACTACTCTATCTATCAAGGCTCTCATTTATAGTGGATGGAGACCCTGGCTGCTGGCACAGTGGATAAGGCGGCAGCCTGTGAACCCAAAGGTCGCTGGTTCGATTCCCCAGCCAGGGCACATAACCAGATTGCAAGCCAGATGATCCAGCCAGGTCTGTAGCTGGAGGCAGGTGAAACGCAACCATACATTGATGTCTCTCTCCCTCTCTGCCTATCTCCCTTCTCCTCTCTTTAAAAGTAATAAATAAAATCTTTTTAAAAATAAATACAATGGATCGATAAATAAAGGGCTTCCCAGACTGGGGAAAAAAAAAAAAAAAGGCTAAAAGAATACTTCTCCACCAAAACAGCATTGCAAGAGATACTAAAGGGACTGCTTTAAGAAGAAGAAGAAGAAGCCCTGGCTGGTAGCACAGTGGATAAGGTGCCGGCCTGCAAACACAAAGGTTACAGGTTCGATTCCCCAGCCAGGGCACATAACAAGGTTGCAAACCAGGTCTCCAGTCAGGTCTGTGGCTGAAGGCAGGTGAAAAGCAACCATACATTGATATCTCTCTCCCTCTCTGCCTCTCTCCCTTCCCGTCTTTCTAAAAATAATGAAATAAAATCTTTAGAAAAAAAGAAGAATAGAGAAAGCAGAACAAAGGTACAAAGAGAAAAAATAGCAATGAAAAAGTACCTATCAATAAATGTAAATGAATTAAACGTTCCAATCAAAAGGCATAGTGTAGCTAAGTGCATAAAAAAACATGATCCGGCCAAGGCTGGTGGCACCGTGGACATGGTGCCGGCCTGCGAACCCAAACATCGCTGGTTCAATTCCCAGTCAGGGCACATGACCAGGCCAGATTTCCAGCCAGGTCTGTGGCTGGAGGCAGGTGAAAGGCAACCATACATTGATGTCTTTCTCCCTCTCTGCCTCTCTCCCTTCCCCTCTCTCTGAAAATAATAAAAATCTTTAAAACAAACAAACAAATAAACAAAAAAACATGATCCACATATATAATGTCTACAAGAGGCCCACTTCAGAACAAAAAATCTATACAGGCTGAAAGTGAGGAATGGATAAAATATTCCAAGTAAATAGATAATGAAGAAAAAAGCTGGTGTAGCAATACTTAATCAGACAAAATAGACTTCCAAACAAAGGCCATAACAAGAGGCTAGACCGTCACTACAAAATACTTAAAGGAATTGTCCGACAACAGGATGTAAACCATGTAAACATATATGCATGTGCCCCTATATATGGAAAACTTTGGAGGACTTTAAGAAGGAGATAGACAGCAATATAGTCATCGTAGGCGATAGATCTTCCAAACAAAGAATCAACAAGGATATTGTGGCACTGAATGACACTCTATATCAAAAGGACATAATTGATATTTACAGATTATTTCACCTCAAAGAAGCAAAGTATACATTCTTTTTGAATGCACATGGGTCAATTTCAAAGACAGACCACATGATAGGACACAAAACAAACCTAAACAAATTTCAGAAAATTTAAATCATAGCAAGAAGATGCATGTGATCCAAGCATCTTCTTGGATCACAATGGCTTAAAACTAGAAACCAACCCTGGGGAAAAATCTTAAAAATACTCAAATACATGGAGACTGAATAGCAAGTTATTAAATGAAAATGGGTTAACAATGAGGTCAAGAAAGAAATAAAAAAGTACCTGCAAGCAAATGAAACAAATGAAAATGAACACAAAACATCCCAAAATTCTATGGGACACAGTGAAGGCAATCCTGAGAGGGAAGTTCATAGCAATATAGGCCTATCTAAAGAAGATAGAAAAATCTCAAACAACCTAACCCTACATCAAAAACTAGAGGAACAACAACAAACAAAGCTCAGAGTGAGCAGAAGGGAGGAAATAAACAAGGTCAGAGCAATATTAAATGACATAGACTAAAAAACAAACAACAATAACAACAACAAAACGATCCAAAGGATCAATGAATCCAGGAGTTGGTTCTTTGAAAAGATAAATAAAATTGATAAACCTTTAACCAGACTCCTTAAGGAAAAAAGAGAGAGAGAGAACCCAAATAAATAAAATCAGATAAAGAACACAAAGGATTGTTAGCAATCAATATGAACAACTATATGCCAATACTGGACAACCTAGGTGAAATGGACGTATTTCTGGAACCATACAATCTTCCAAAACTGAATCAAGAAGAAGCAGAAAGCCTAAGCAGATGGAAAACAACTAGCAAAATTGAAGCAGTAATCAAAAAACTACCCCCACACAAAAGCCCGGGACCCAATGGCTTCACAGGCAAATTTTACCAAACATTCAAAGAAGAACTAACACCTATCATTCTCAAACTATTCTAAACACTTCAAGAACAGGGAAGATTCTCAAACTTTTTGTGAGGGCAGTATTATCTAATTACAAACAGGTAAAGACACAACAAAAAAAGAAAATTATAGGCCAATATCTTTGATGAACATAGATGCTAAAATCCTCAACAAAGAAATGGCAATCCAGATGCAGCAATACATTAAACAGATCATACACCATGGTCAAGTGGGATTTATCCCAAGAATGCAAGAATGGTATAAGATTTTCAAATCAATAAACGTAATACATGACATAAACAAAATGAAAGACAAAAATCACTTGATCACATCAATAGATGCTAAAAAGCATTTGATAAAATACAGCACAGATTTATGATAAAAACACTCAACAAAGTAGAAATAGAGAGCACATATCTCAACATAAAAAGGCCATATATGAGAAACCTGCTGTCAACATCATATTCAATGGGCAAAAACTAAGTTTTTCCCTTAAGATCAGAAACAAGGTCAGGGTGCCTGTTTCACCACCCTTATTCAACATAGTACTGGAAGTTCTACTCACAGCAATTAGACAAAAAAAAAAAAAGATCCAGCCTGCAAACCCAAAGGTCACTGGTTTGATTCCCAGCCAGGGCACATAACCAGGTTGCAAGCCAGGTCTCCAGTCAGGTCTGTCTGTAGCTGAAGGCAGGTGAAAGACAACCATACATTGATGACTCTCTTCCTCTCTGCCTCTCTACCTTCCCCTCTCTGAAAATAATAAATAAAAACCTTAAAAAAAAAAAAGAAAAGAAAAGAAAAAGAAAGAAAGAAAGAAAGAAAGAAAGAAAGAAAGGGCATCCAAATTAGAAAAGAGAAGGTAAAACTGTCATTATTCACAGATGACATGGTAATGTACATGGAAAACCCTGTAGTCTCCACCAAAAACAACTCAACCTAATAAGTGAATTCAGCAAAGTAGTGGGATACAAAGTCAGTATTCAGAAATCCATGGCATTCTTGATAGCAACAATAAATTATCAGGAAGAGAAACTCAGAAAAAATACCATTTACTATAGCAACAAGAAAAATAAAGTACCTAGGAATAAATTTAAACAACAATGTAAAAGACCTATACTTGGAAAACTAAAACACTGAAGAAAGAAATTAAAGAACATAAAAATAAATGGAAGCATATACCATGTTAATGGATTGGAAGAATTAACATCATGAAAATGTCCATTCTACCCAAAGCAATCAATAGATTCAATGCAATTCCTATTCAAATACCAACGGCTTATTTTACAGATCTAGAACAGATATTCCAAAAATTTATATGGAACCAAAAATGTCCCTGGATAGCCTCAGCAATTCTGAGAAAGAACACAGTTTGAGTGAATCACAATACTGGATATCAAACTACACTAGAAGGGCCACTGTAATCAAAAGTCTGGTCCTGGCATAAGAGCAGACATATAGATAAACGGAACAGAATAGAGAGCCCAGAAATAAACACATGTCTCTATGGTCAATTAATATTTGACAAAGGGGGCATAAAAATAAAAACAGCCTCTTCAATAAAAGGTGTTGGGAGAACTGGACTAGTACCTGCAAAAAAATGAAACTAGGCCACCATCTTATACATTAAAATAAACTCAAAATGGAAAAAGGACTTAAATATAAGTTGTGGTACCATGAAAGTCCTAGTGGAAAACATACAGAGCAAAATTTCAGACATCCCACGTAGCAATATTTTTGCCAATATCTCCTAGGGCAAGGGTGAAAATAAACAAATGGGACTATATCATATTAAAAATTGTCTGCATGGCTAAGGAAACCAACACCAAAATGAAAAGGGAACTTACTTATGGGAGAATATATTTGCCAATGATACATGGGACAAGAGTTTAATCTCCAAAATACATAAAGAACTCATATGACTCAACACCAGGAAGAAAAACCAATTAAAAAATGAATAGAGGCCCTGGCTGGTGGCACAGTGGATAAGGTGCCAGCCTGCGAACCCAAAGGTCACAGGTTTGATTCCCAGCCAGGGCACATAACCAGGTTGCAAGCCAGGTATCCAGACAGGTCTGTAGCTGGATACAGGTGAAAGGCAACCATACACTGATGTTTCTCTCCCTTCCCTTCTCTCTAAAAATAATAAATGAAATCTTTTAAACATGTTTAAAAAAAAATGAATACACACTTCTCCGAGGAGGACATACAGATGACCCATAGACACATGAAAAAAATGCCCAAATGGCTAGAGAGATGCAAATTAAAACCACAATGAGATATCACCTCACACCTGTCAGAATGGCCATCGTTAACAAATTAATAAACAAGTGCTGGCAAGGATGTGGAGGAAAGGGAGCACTAGTGCACTGTTGGTGTGAATGCAGACTGGTGCAGCCACTATGGAAAACAGTATGGAATTTCCTAAAAAAATTATAAGTGGAACTGCCTTTTGACACAGTGATTCCACTGATGGGAATACATCCTAAGAATCCTAAAACACTAATTCAAAAGAACCTATGCACCCCTATGTTCATAGCATCTCTATTTACAACAGCCAAGTGTTGCAAATAGTCCAATGTTGCAAATAGCCCATCAGTAGATGAATGGATTAAAAATTGTAGTACAGCCCTGGCTGGTGTGGCTCAGTGGATTGAGCACTGGCCTGTTAATGAGGGGTCACCAGTTTGATTGCCAGTCAGGACACATGCCTGGGTTTTGAGCTGGTTCCACAGCTGGGGGTGTGTGAGAGGCAACCATACATGGATTTTCCATCCCTCTCTTTCTCCCTCCTTTCTCTTCTCTCTAAAAGTAAATACAATCTTGAAAAAAAACAAACCCAAAACTCTGGTACATTTACACAATGGAATACTACGCAGCAGAAAGAAAGAACTACTTTCTGTGACAGCATGGATGTAACTGGAGTCTATTATGCTAAGTGAAGTATGCCATTCATTGAATTACAGTTACGACCTGACAACTGGAATATAATAAATAAAATAAACTAATGAGAAAAATAGAAACTGGAAACATGGAACAGATTGATAGCTGTAGTAGGGGAGGAGGGAGGGAGGAATGGTGGAGGAAAGAGAAGGGATTAAAGAACATGTATGAATGACTCATGGAAATGGACAATGGAGAAGAAATCGACTATGGGAGAGGCACGGTCTGGGTGGAAGGAGCAAAAGGGAAAAAAATTGGGACAACTCTAATAGAATAAGCAATTAAAAAATTATATGCTCTTGCTCTTTTGTGTTGGGGTGGGCTGGTTTGGATAAGCAAGAAATACCAATTCCCAGTGGCCCCAAAGCACTCTTTGGTGCTCCCAAAGAGTGAATCAAGGCATAAACATATATATATATATATATATATATATATATATATATATGCGCACATATATGTATGTGAACATATATGAATAGATATGTATACATGTGTGTGTATATGTGTGTGTGTGCACACACCATATATGTATGGTTTTTGAGTTAGTGAAAGTGAGGAACCAAAGAGTTAAAGGATATATATTGAGGTAAGAGTCAATGTGGTCTAAAAAAAGAGTGACTTTCCTTATTATTGCAGTTGCTGGTATAGTTTCCTGACAAGAGGCACTAAAAACATTACATGCCTTCTTCTCCTTCCCTTCTTCGGGAGATTTTCTAGAGATTAGAACTCGTTTTACAAATTCAAGTGTGTGATGTGCCTCCTCTCCCTTCTTTCCTCTCCCCCAAGGTCTGTTCCTTCCCTTTTCTTCCTCTGTGGAATTACTGCACTCTCCTACAGGAAAGATACATTTTCACCCCCACCCCTGTTCCAAATTCTCCCTCTAAAAGGTATTTTGTGGGCTCCATTTGCAAAGAATACCTATTGGATGTTCCTTTTCTCTTTTATCTTAGGTCTCAGGATCACTGAGATTGACAAAAAGAAAAAGTAGAAAGATGCCCTTTGAGACCTTTTGACCATTGCTTACCTAATTATCACCTCCATTATGGACAGATCCTGAGCGCATCCTGTGCCTCATAACATATACAGCTTAGTGGATACGCTGGTCCTTAGCCAGAGTATTGAGAAGGAGGCTCTGTTCTTTTCAGGTGAATGCTGTCAACTCTTTGAATATCATTTGGTGTCATCCCTTCCTTTCCACTTACCTATTTGATTTTTTAATTGTTAAGGAGAGAAAGAAACATTGATGGGAGAGAAAAACATGGATTGGTTACTTCCCCAATGGGCGCCCAGACCAGGGATTCATTACTGCAACCTTTTGATCACAGGACCACACTCCAAGCACGTGAGCCACACTGGCCTGGGCCTATTCGATTCTTAACTCATGCAGCCTAATCTGTTCTCCCTTGAATTCTTTGTGCCTTCAGAGTGTTAAACAATTCCAGGCTCCAAACACAAGGGCCAGATTCTCTCTCAAATTCCTCTTTAAACGCTCACTTCTCCGTAGAGTCTGTAATACCTATTTCTCTTGTCCCTTACAAACCAGATCTGGTACCAAATGGTTATACACTTGTTCTTCTCTCAGTGGATTTTGAGGTTTGATCACGTCTTCCCATCATACTGGGAGCTCCATGAGGGGCAATGTCGAGCTTCCTAGCACTCATTCATCACAACAACTTGCAACCGGCAGCCCTCATTCCTCACTTGTCAGTTTTTGCCTGCCCAGAATTTTAACTTGATCCCTTGGCCTCGTTCTATATTTCTCTAGCCTCAGTAATTTTGACCAAGTCCCTAGAATCTGCCCCGCCCCCGCCCCCGCACGCGCGGTGCCTGCCGGTCTTAGCCCCTCTGTAGGGAAAGAGGGTCCGCCATGTTCCCTGGCGGAGCCGCCGCTTGGCTCTGGTAGCCGCCGCCCCCGCCCCCAACCCCGCCCGGCCCAACGGGTAGCCGAGCCCCGGGCCCAGCATGGCCGCTCCGGAGCCGGCCCGGGCTGCACCACCCCCACCCCCGCCCCCGCCGCCCCCTCCCGGGGCTGACCGCGTCGTCAAAGGTGAGAGGTGGACGAAGCCCTGGGGGCCTGGCCTGAGGAGCTGTATGTGAGGGCGGGCGGGAGACCTTCCTCCCCGAAGTGGGCCCGGAAGGGCGGGCTGCCTCCCTTGGGGAGTGGCCCCTGGGCGGGCCCCTGCTGGGCTGGGCTGAGTTGGTGGCAGTGGCTCTGCGGTCTCCCGCTGGCCATCTGGCCGGGGCCGGGGTTTGGCTCCCTAGGTCTCCTAACCGAAGGGGTGAGGCTACTAGCCGCGCTGAGCCCCTCTGCCTACTCGGCCTGTCAGAGCGGCCCGGAGGCCGCGACTAGCTTCCTGCTCTGCGACAGCTGCACGCCTGTCTCGCCGGGGCTGCCCAGCGGGCTCGGAGACCCGCAGGCGCGCGGGGCTGGGCGATGAGCAGTCAGAAATCGCCTCGGCCGGGGCCCACGCTGCTCCGCGGTGGCAGCCGCGCGCGCCCGATTCGCTCCCGGGTGGCGCCAGCCCCGGGGGTTGGTGGGATTGGACAGGGATGCGGGACGAGGCAGGATTTGGGGGCCCCGGCGTTCAGAGCAGAGTAGATGGAGGCGAGGCAGCGTCGAAGACCTCCCCAGAAGAGCCTCGTGGGTGAGGAGAGGCGTTTGCGTAGAAAACCGTCAACTCTGGTCGAAGGCCCGACGGGGTTACCCCGTCCTTTCGAACAGCCCCGAGTCCCCCTAGAAGGAAGAGTTACGTGTTCCTCAGCTGGGCCAGAAATTATGGCCGCCAACAGTAGCAGATTAATTTAAAATACAAAAATTGGGAGCTATCTAAGATGTCCATGCTCTCTAGGCGAACCAATCCACTTCGCACACTGTGGAGGCGAAAGACAATTTGGAATGATTTTTCTTTACCCTGTAGCTTGGTCAGTAGTTAGAAATCATTTCAAAGATTTTAAAAAATTATTGTGCCATGTTTGATTTTGAGAGATAAATATATATATATACGTGTATATATATATATACACGTATATATATATATATTTAATTCAGCTTCTCAAATATACTGGCACAATTTTAAACACTCTTAAGCCCAGTTTTGGAAATCTGACCAGGTATGTTTTCATTAAAATATTTAAAGCAAGAAAACTTTGCTCCCTGGTATTATTTTAATTTTTCGGTTTGAGCCTTCTTTGATGATAACACTAATCTGTATCCAGGCTTCTGTAGCTAATTTTTAAAAGTTAGTGGCCTGCCCTGAGAAATGTTTTTTAAAAGGTTGGGGGGCAGATTGGTATGGTTCAGGCAATCATCCTGTCGTAAATGCTGGAGTTTTGTAGGGGTGGCCTGAGCTGCCTCTTCATTTTCTGACTACACATCTTCTTATGTTTATTTCCCTGGGCACTTTTCACCTTACTATTAGATGGCACAACCGATCACCTTCCTGAACGATGCACATATGCTATTCTTATACTTAACGAATCTTCTTGTTTCTTGTCATATAGATGAAATGTTTTCCCTGGACTGCTTTAATACAGTAAAAGTAAGATTTAAAACATAAGGCATGTTCCTTAAGTTGTGTATCCAAAACAGTCATATTTGATTGGTATGAAATAAAAATCATTTGATTTAGGTAAATAGGAAAAGCGCTTGTTGGCATATGAAATTATAGTTTAATAGAGCGTATAGATACAAGATTTCATGTACTCAGTAGTGTATTTGTCACCAAGACAACTTTTAATTTCTTTATGGAATTTGTTAGTTAGTTGAAATGCCTGAAATGGATCATATGTTCATAAGGGATGGTTTGCAACAGACTAGTTTGCACATGGAGTCTCATCTCTGGCTTCCTTGGAAATTACTGGAAAATTCACTTTACATACAGAAATCTACTTTTAGATTTCATCTTCATGCTTCGTTCTTGCCTTCCTCATTCAAAACTTGTATACCATAATTTACATTTAATGACAGAAGATCTGTGATCACAATGCTAGTTCAACTCAAGTTTAATTTGTTAAAATCCAGCTTTTTTTTTTTTTTTTTAAGTCCAAAATATGTGCTAGTTTTGCAGCTGTACCATTTCATAGTAGTAATAGAATGGAGACCTTCTTTGGCATGAAATACAAAGTAGGCTTTTATGCCCTGAAACTTCCTTTTCTCAATTTTACACTTCTAGTCTCAGGAAGTCTAAATTTTATGGTCACTTAGGTTTTAAAGTGGGGTGGGGGGGTGGGGGGGGTGGGGGGGATATGGATGGATATCTTTCTGTGTTTAAAATCAGATGCCTGAAATTTCACTTCATGTGAAGTTTGAGATACTGGAATACTGTAGGTGATTCATATATAAATGTAATTAGCTCTTCACTGAAATTGTTAGCAGTAATTCCATATCACTAATTATGAGTGATTAGGTTTCCTGCTTAAAGGAAATTTACTTCTGAGCTGATGCCAGCTGATGGCTCTGGTCAGTCTTCTAAAGTTGATGTAGTTCAAGTGCTTTAGTATTCACTCTTAACTATGTTTTGTTAAGCATTATCTATTCTTTGGGTAAGATAAGCTGAAAGGAAGAAAATAGAAACAGATTAGGAAAAAATAGCTAACTGTATCTGAATAAGTGCCTTCCTGCGACATCAACAAAATTGGCATGGGTAATTAAAACATAAAACCTTGAATTTATGTACTTTGGTATCTCCTACCCCCAAATTTGCTAGACCTGAACTGTTCAGATACTTCCCTCCTTTTCTTTCCGGATACTTTACAAATGTACCCAGATTTGCCCTGGCTGGGTGGTTTGGTTGATTGGAGCATTATCCCATACACCAAAGGTTGCAGCTCAGTTCCTGGTCAGGGCACATGCCTAGGTTGTGGGTTTGATCTTTGGATTGGGGTACATATGGGAGATAAACAATTGATGTGTTTCTTTTACATCAGTGTTTCTCTATTTCCCTTCCTCTCTAAATTGAAACATTTTTTAAAAATGTACCCAGATTTGTAAAACTAGGTTGTCCCTTGAGATTATTATATCTGTTAGTCTTGATACAAAAATTCATGTTTATCACTTAGAATGCATTGTCGATATTGTGTATATGTTCATTTTCGCGTACAGAATGTGACCCTTGGATGCAATATATATATTTTCTGGGTTATTTTAACCTCATTCCTTAATTTATCAGATTTTCTGATTAATTAATGCTGAATCAAATGTGTGTGTTTTAAAATTTTTAAAGCTGATATATTTCTTATGGCCAGCCTTTTAGATTTATGGATAAGCTGTCCTGCTTATAAAACATGAGTCATTTCCAGTACTTTAAGACTTATTAGGATTGCTTCGTTTTCATTACAGATTTTTATTTATTTTATTTATTATTATTTTTTAAAGATTTTATTTCATTATTTTTAGAAAGAGGGGAAGGGAGAGAGACATCAATGTATGGTTGTGTTTCACCTGCCTCCAGCCACAGACCTGACTGGAGACCTGGTTTGCATACCTGGTTTGCAACCTGGTTATGTGCCATGGCTGGGGAATCAAACCTGCGACCTTTGGGTTCGTAGGTCAGCGCCTTAACCACTGTGCTACCAGCCAGGGACACTACAGATTTTTAGATGAACCACATAGGTCTTGGGGGTCACATAACTACTTCAGTGTTTCTAGCTAGTTCTCTATTATTATATTATAAATCAACTTTAATTTTAATTTTTGTTTATAAGCTATTTTGTGGACTTTATCTAGAAATGTAACTAAAAATGATTATTTTCTTTACACCCCCACTGAATTCTTAAGCATACTAAAATAAGTATTCAGTACCAAGTGTCCTAGAGAAAGCAAAGGAACAGAATATTTTGTGTGTGTTTGAGAGAGAGAGAGACAGAAAAATACAGGGTGCACGCAATAAATTGGCAAAATTTTAGTAAAATAACACATTACAAAAGTTATATTTAGAAATAAATTTATTATATGTAAATACATAAACATAGTCATTATTTTTTAAATTGTTCAAAAAACCTCCATTTGCTGCAGTAATAGACTTGATTCGACTTCGGAATCTTCAGCATGCCTTCATTGACTTTATCCATGGACATCATAATGTTTTCAGTCTTAGCTTTAACAGCCTCTTTATTGGAATAAGGTTGTTTATTAATTTCTATCTCAAATGCTCCATACGTAATAGTTTAAAGGCTTTGCATCTGGTGAACTAGGTGGCCAGATTTCCTTTGACCAGAATTCAGGAACATTGACACTGAGAAATTCTTTTTGGTGTTATATGCTGGTTCACCATCTTGTTGGAAGATAAACTGACATCCATTTGTGACTTGTTTCTTCCATGGTACAACTACTTCTCTCAAAACGTCAAGGTAAACATCAGCAGTCACCTTTAAGCCTTGTGGGGAAAAATGCGGGGTCATGATATCTCCTTCATTGCTGACAACACCTAACACCATCACTGTAGCAGGAAATTTCATTTTCATGACAATTGGGACTTAATTAAGATTCCCACAGAGCCACCTGTTGTCTCTTCTGTTGACTATTTGGTCCTGCTGAGAATTCTTTTCATTGGAGAAGAAAATCAGAGGGTTTTTTTCTTTGGGATTTTTCCATTTTGTTAACAGTGTCTGCTTTTTCAAAGCACCTTTGCTTTATCTGTTGTGTCATAAATATGCGATCTGTATCTGATATCTTCTGCAATATATATAATCTTGCAAACAGTTGCATCTAACACCTGCAGTTGTCTTGCTATGGAGTGCATTGACTTTCCTGGATCTTCATTGATGATCTCCTGGATTTTGTGTACAGTATCTGCACTTGTGGGATCCTTGCATACCTTATCCATTTTCCTTGTTGGTGTGGCAACATCAGGATCAGCATCATACACCTTCTTCACATTGTAAAGTGTACATAAAGGGGTGTTATTGAAGTCCACAATTTCCTTAGCAGTTTGCCCTGCATGCAGTCCAGAAATTATGGTTGCTCTAACATCATATTCCTTTGGCGTAATGGTTGCTCTCAGAATTTAATATTTTATATCTGAAACAATGATGTTAACTCATAACCTTAAAAACATAGTTTTTCAAATTAATAAGCACATGAAATGAGACACAACGTGATTGCCAATTTATGGTGTGCACCTGTAAACCCAGGTAACAAAACATCTTACAAAAATGCCAAGGAGGAAATACAGCTGCTCAGTAATGAAGCAAGTGAAGCAAATGCTTCATGTTCCAGAGCTATTGAATGAATTGGCAAGAGTAGTAATAACCAAGTTTAGTGAAAAGGACCTTGATTGACTAAATGAAGTATATTTAGTGCCAGTCATATAACTTACTTCATTGTAAAAAATGCTTATAGACAGAGATGAAATAAGCTGAAGCTAATTGGGCAATCTTGTTTGGCATGTAAAATTTATTTCGAAACCTCAAAGAAAGTATTTATTGAATGCTGCTGTATGCTAAGACTGTAGAGAAACAATGGAAGTATAAAAAGATAAAATACACTCTTGGTCCTTGGAGAAAAAAGTACTTATGAAAAGTTATATATATCATAAGGTTGGGTGTGAATAACAGTTGCAAGCTAAGAGGCAGAACCAGCAAGTTGTTTGTGTTTCGAGGAGGTAGTGATGACGACTGGAGTGGTCTAGGAAAAGTTTGTGCAGAAGGAAAGAGGCCTTGAAGGATGGGTAGGTTTCAGATAGGCAGAGGATTGGGACCACTTGTGTAACATTTGAATACCTGCTTTGTACCAGGTATTAGACATTGGGGATACAGAATTGAATTAGATGTATTAAGTAAGACAGACTCTTTTGGAGAGCTGGCAATCTAGTGGAAGATATGTTATTGCAAATAAATAATACAGTGTACAAAGTGCTGTTGGAGCTGTGAAGAAGAAATTGACTCTTACCTGGAGTGAAAGCATCACTGAGGCTTATGTTTTGAGATGTGCCTTGAAGGATGAGTAGAATTTCTCTAGAGAGAAGGTAGGGCTGGGAAGAAATTTTTTTCTGGTAGAACAAACAGCAGCAGAAAGGCATGATGTTTTTAAGAAGCATGAAATGTGTGACAGTGTGTCAAGTACTTGACAAGTAATGGCCAGAGATGAAGTTGGAAAGGATCTTTTGTTTACCAAGTTGAGAAACTGAAACACCTAGAGAGAATATTTAAGTTCTTTGAACTCATTATCTCATTTGTGAAATGGAGATAAAACCTGCCCTCCCAAATTCATAGGATGTCTCTGAAAGTCATATAGGATTATGTGTGTGAAAGTACTTTGTTAACTGTAAATAAAGCACTATAAATATAGTTATTACTATAAGTTAGGGTTAAGATATACATGTATTTTAGAATCTATAACATCTTCAGTTAAGTAAACATTTATTAGTATGTATGTTATAATCTGCTAGGCATGTAGAGATGAAAGCACCCTCCAAGGACCTCGTAAGCTTGTGGGTGAGCCATATTTACAGTACAGTTGGTAAGTGCCATGATATAGATCTGCATCATATGTTATGCTATAGGACCACAAAGGAGGGGGTGAGTTTAACTTAGCCTGGAACATCAGGAGATTTTTTCAGTAATTGGAACAGTGAAATGAGGTTTGAGGACAAAGAAAAATTAGGCGGAATGTAGGACTAGTGTATCTCCAAACAGCAAGGCATGCAAAGTAGAGATTTTAAATGAAGTGATATAATTTATAAAAATGACAAAAGTGTCTGTAGTGTGAGATGTGAGGTAGTGGGAAAAGATGAGGGTTGGAAATTTAGGGGAGGGTCAAATCACAGGAGATCATGTATGCCTTGTTAAGATAAAGAATTTGGATATTGTATGATGAAGCCTGTCTATGAATTTTAGAATGAGTATTATGGAGCATGGGAAAGATGGAAAAGATTGTAGCAATTTCAAAGGGAAAAAAATTCAATTTCCCAAGACCAAAGAAACAGAAACAGATCACAGAATTATTTAAGACCTATTAGCCATGTAGGAGGAGAAAGAAAAATAATCTTAGGATAATTTCAGGTGGAAAACCCCCCAAAAACGTGAGGAAATGAAGACATCTGTTGTAGATTACTTTTTCAAGAAGCTTAGTTGTCAAAATAAGGGATATCCACCTTTATATTTCTTCCTATCTCAGGGAAGAGGTATTCCTCTCATCCAATACTAAACATTCTATCTGAGCTCTGAATCCTATACCCTATTCATGCCCCGATTTTATTTCTTTTGACTCCATTGGGGCTTTCCTTTGAGCAGAAAAACATACTTAAGTCTTTATGATCTCAAAAACAACCCAACCAAGTAACTCCCTTACTCCTCCTTACTATATATGGTGAGTTTCATGACTAGAAGTTAATAAATGGCAGGGTTTAAAAAGATAAACTAAAAGGCATGAACTTCAAAGGAGGAGGCATTTTTTACCTTGGTGGAGTGATGATGTTGAAAGTGGTGATGGGGAGCTAAAGAAGAGTGAAGTTTTCTCTGCTGGGAATAATGAGTGTGGAAGAGTTCACTTTGAAAAATGTGTTTTAGAAGTGTTGTCCTTCAGGGGAGCTAAGATTTAATTAAGCTAGAGTGGTGAAGACAGCATTCTTTATTTATTTAAAAAATTTTTTAATTTTTAAAATTTTGTTGTATCACATCCTTTTTTTTTTTTTTTTTTTTAATTAAGGCAGCATTCTTTTAAGAGGAAAGGTGTGTGTGCCTGTGGGTAGAGGAGGAAGGGTGGTTTTCATTACTGAAGGCCTCAATGAAAAGGGTTAGGAGGGAGGAGAACACTCAGAGGATGGCATGATACCAGTAAAAGAAATACAGAAAGATTGAGAAGTATAGATAACTAGTCGGACTTCATTTTGCATCATTGCCAATGATGGCAGGGATGAGAGGCACAGGCATCTGAATGATACTTGGGAATAAAGTTACTTAGTTGGCACTGGCCGCACCCCAGTTGGTGTTGGAAGCCTCATGAGGCCTAACAGTTTGCTGCCTTTGCTTAAAGTTGGGGAACAGGATTAATTTTCAGGATTCATTACCCAATAGTATAATAGAAAAAGTAAGATCTCTGCCTTCCCACATCCCTGATCAATCTGTTCCTGGTTTATTTTTCTAACTTCCTAAATCAAAACTTTTTAGACCTTGTTTTTTAACCATAATTTGGTAAAAATGGGTATCGTCAAATCAAGTTTTGTAGTGTTGGAAACTTGATGATTTGAGGTGATTTTGTAGCTCTTTAGATTGTTCCAGCTGATCTTCCATTTTAGTCATTTCCATTATTGACCATCTATATTACACTTACATACATTTATTTTCTGGTTTTTCCTTATTACAAACATAGAAGAGTAAGAACAAGAGTCTAAAAATAAAGAGAAAACATGTATAGGAAGAAAATTCTAGAAAAGCAGGAATAATTGGCTGAAGATAATAAGGAATAGAAAAACTTTTTAAAAGTATGAAAATATATGGAAGTGCTTTAAAATGCCTTAGGAGTTACAAAACAAACTAGTTTGAGAGTATTAATTTTTGATAAAATTTTAGCCCTCTGTTGGCCTAATAATTAACCCATTATTAGGCCAAATTCTACTTCGTCAGTTTTCTTTCTTTCTTTCTTTCTTTCTTTTAAATTTTATTGTTGTATTACATCCATCCCCATTTTGCTCCCCTCTGACCTCCTCCCCACCCACCCATTCCCACCAAAGTCAATCCCACCTGTTGTCCATGTCCATGGTTCCTTTATACTAGGTTCTGTTCTAAACTGTTCCCCTTCCTTGCCTCTTCCTCCCCCCTCCCCCCAACCCTTGGTCAGTTTTCTTTTGCCTGATTAGCTCACCTACTACAGCTACTTTTCCACCTGCCAAAGAGCACATGCCTTTTTCCTCTTCTTATTTACCGATATATTAAAACATGTTCTTTTGAAATTCTGTATTCCTCACTTTCAATTTTGTGTGATTAAAACAACACTGATCTTCTATGATTTTCACCTGCTTTTATTTAGGGTAGCATTTCTTCACCCATCAACCTGGGCCCATTCCTTAAAAGGTATCCCAGTTGGTCTCGAACTATAAAAGTGTGCCTTGAGTTAAAAAATAAGTGAAATAGGCCCTGGCTGGTAGCACAGTGGGTAAGGCGCCGGCCTGCAAACCTAAAGGTCGCAGGTTCGATTCCCCAGCCAGGGCACCGTAACAAGGTTGCAAACCAGGTCTCCAGTCAGATCTGTGGCTGGAGTCAGGTGAAAGGCAGCCATACATTGATGTCTCTCTCCCTCTCTGCCTCTCTCCCTTCCTTTCTTTCTAGAAATAATGAAATAAAATCTTTAAAAAAAAAAAAAATGAAAAAATGTAAGGTCTATAGGTAACTTATTGATGGGCATGGAGGCAGTTTATACTTTTTTTTATCCAGATAAATAAAGACATTCTGGCTCTTGGTTAAAGAGGAAGCAGTATCTCGGTATGACTTTCACAATATGCATGAAAACATGCAGTGCCACTGATGACTGTCTAAATGGAGAAAGATGGGGGGAGGTATACCATATGGGTTTTTAGGAAGTTCTGTATTTTGAACATAATTAAATTGTTAGTGGAATTATGTTGTTGGTTATTAAGAAATATACCTAATCTAGAATGTAGCCTCTTAAACAGTGCCTTTTTTTCTGACTAAAGTGATTAAAACAATTCTCTTGGTTTAATGAGAAAAATGTGATCTTGATCTCAAACATTTGTATTTAAAAGATATTTAAGTCTCATTTTTATAATGTCCCATAAGTAACTTGATTTATTGTGTAATAAATTATTAAATTCTGTGGTTTTTAAACTGTACTTGTGGGGGCGAATTTGGTTATATCATAATTGTTTAATCTTTAGTTGGAGAAAAACATACTTTCACAAAGGTTTTTATTTTAATTAGAATCTAAAAATACTATATTTGGGGAAATAAAATGTATTCAGTGCCTTATTCTGGATCTGGCTTGCAGCCTGGTTAAGTGCCCTGGCTAGAGAATTGAATATTGTTATTTTTAAACGTAATTTTTATTACGTAATTTATTGTATATTTTTCCCCTTACTATTTAGTCCCCGTATTCCCTCCTCTACCCAGTAATCACCATGCTGTTGTCCACGTCCATGAGTCCTGTTTCCTTTTTGCTCAATCCCTCCACCTCCTAACATCCCCTACCCTTACTAGTTGTCATTCTGCTTGCCATCTGAGTCTGTCCATATTTTTCCTTGATAGTTCAGTTTGTTCATTAGATTCCACATACGAGAGAAATTATATGGTGTTTGTCTTTCTATGACTGGCTTATTTCATTCAGTATAATGTTCTCCAAAATCATCCGTACTGTCACAAATGGTAAAATTTTTCTTTTTTACAGCTGGGTAGTATTCCACGGTGTAAATGTCCCATAGTTGTTTTATCCACTCATCTACTGATAGACACTTGGGCTGCTTCTGTATGTTGGCCATTGTAAACATACATGACAGATTGTGTATCTTTATTTCATTTAGTTTGTTTTGTGGAATTTTGTTTTATCCTTTTATTTGGGCCATATTTCTTTGCCTCTTCATTTTAGGAGCATCCCTGTGTTTGTTTCTGGGTATTAGGTAGAGCTGTTTTGACTCCCTGTCTTAATAATGTGGCCTACTCTAGAAAAGTGCACTGGTAAGTTGACTGGAAGTGCATTCTTAGATAATCGCCAGGGCAGGGCAACCCCAGTAGCCAAGTTGCTGCTTCTGTGGCTCTGTGTGGGAGAGGGTTCACAGGGAACAATGCTGCTGCCTAACTCTGGGAATTTTCTGGGAGGAAGCTGTCCCCCTGCACTCACCCTAATGCCAGTGACCTCAATTTTTTCTTGTATGACACTTCCAGTTGTTGCCCCACTGATGCCCAGAGGAGTGAGTCTGTGTAAGTCCTAAGTTCGTTGTGGTCCCTTTCAGAGGAGACTCCTAGGATTTTGCAGTTTCTTTTGCTACCCCTACTACTATTGGTTTTTACAGCCAGAAGTTATGGAGACTTATCTTCCTGGCACTGGAGCATGGTGTGCATGGTCTGGACTAGGGCTGGGATCCCCTGCTCCTTTGGTGCCCCACCTTATTTATTTATTTATTAAAAGATTTTCTCTATTTTTAGAGAGAGGGGAAGGGAGGGAGAAAGAGAGGGACAGAAACATCAGTGCATGGTTGCCTCTCACATGTTCCCTCTATTCCCACTTTGCTGCGTGTTTTTACATAAATGGGTGCTGGATTTTATCAAATGTTTTTCTGCATCTATTGATATGATCATATGGTTTTTAATCCTTCATTTTGTTTGTGTGGTGAATCACATTGATTTGTGAATGTTGTACCAACCTTGCATTCCTGGAAGAAGTCCCATTTGTCATGGTGTATGATCTTTATGATGCACTCTGTATTCACTTTTCCAATATTTTGTTGAGAATTTTAGCATCTTTGTTTATCAGGGATATTGGCATATAATTTTTTTTCTTTGTAGTGTTTTTATCTGGTTTTGGACTTAGGATAATGCTGGGTTCATAAAATGAGTTTGGGAGCCCTCTTGAATTTTATGAAATAGTTTGAGGAGAGGTGTTACTCAGAATGTTTGGTAAAATTCGCTTGTGATGCCATCCAGTCCAGGACTTTTGTTTTGTTTGCTGGAAGTTTATATATATATGTATTTATATTTTAGAGGGAAGGGTAGAGAGGGAGAGAAACATCGGTGTGTGGTTGCCTCTTGAGCAACCCCAGCTGTGGACTTGGCACACAACCCAGGTATGTATCCTAACTGGGAACTGAACTGGCATCTCTTTGGTTCACAGGGTAGTTCTCAATCCACTGAGCCACACCAGCCAGGGCTGGGAGGTTTTTGTTTGTTTTGGTTTTTTTAAATCACTGCTTCATTTTCACTAGGTGTAATTTATCTATTAAAGTTAGGCCCTGGCTGGTGGCACAGTGGATGAGGTGCTGGCCTGCGAACCCAAAGGTCACTGGTTCGATTCCCCAGGCAGGGCACATAACTAGGTTGCAAGCCAGGTCTCCAGCCAGGTCCATAGCTGGAGGCAGGTGAAAGGCAACCATACGTTGATGTGTCTCTCCCTCTCTCCCTCTCTCCCTACCCCTCTCTCTAAAAATAATACATAAATATTTAAGAAAAAAATTCTCTGGTTCCTTCTGATTTAGTTTTGGAAAATTGTGTGTTTCTATGATTTTATCCATTTCATCCAGGTTATCCAGAGTGTTGGCATATAGTTGTTTGTAATATTTTCTTACAATCCTTAGTGTTTCTTTGGTGTCATTTGCTATTTCTTCTCTTATTTTTCTTGATGAGTCTGTTAAAGATTTGTCAGTTTTGCTTATCTCTTCAAAGAACCAGCTCTTGAATTCATTGATCTTCTGTATCATTTTTTAGACTCTTGGTTATTTCTGCTGTGATCTTCAGTATCTCCTTCCTTCTGCTCACTATGGGCTTTGTTTGTTCTTATTCAAGTTCCTTTAAGTGTAAAGTTAGATTGTGTAGTATTGGAGGTTTTCTTTTTTCTTTCTTTTTTTGTCATCCTTTCTTTTCTTTTCTTTTTTTTTTAGATAGGCTTCCAATGATGTGACTTTTCCTCTTAGGATTACTTTCTCTGTGTCCTACAGATTTGAGATTGTTGTGTTCTTATTTGCACTTTTTTCAAGGTATCTTTTGATTTCTTCCTTGAACTTGTTGACCCATTCATTGTTTAACAACATGTTGTTTAGCTTCCATGTCTGCATGTTTGTTTGCAGTGTTCTTCTTGTGGATGATATCTGGTTTCATAGCACTATGGCCAGAGAAGATGCTTGATACAATTTCAGTCTTCTTAAATTTATTGAGACTTGTGTATGTCCTAACATGTGGTCTATCCTAGAAAATGTCCCATCTGCACTTGAAAAGTATGCATACTCTGCTGCTTTTGGGTGAAATGCTGTGAAGTTATCAATTTAATCCATTTGATCTAGTGTGTTGTTTGAGGCCTCTGTCTCCTTATTGATTTTCTGTCTGGAAGATCTATCTGTTAATGTCAATGGGATGTTAAAATTCCCAACCGTGTATTTCTTTCGAACTTTCTTTTTATGTCCATCAGAATTTGCTTTACATACTTAGGAGCTTCTGTGTTGGGTATGTAAATGTTTACTAGGGTTCTACACTCTTGTTGGAATGTTCCCATTATCATTATGTCATGTCCTTCTTCGTCTCTTACTATATATAGCCTTGGTTTTAAAGTATTTTGTTGGATATAAGTATTGCCACCTCAACTGTTTTTTCTTTTCCATTTGTATGAAATACCTTTCCATTCCTTTATTTTTAGCTTGTATTTGTTGTTCAGTCTGAGATGGGTATCTTGATCTTTTTGGGCTTGTGTGTCTTTTTCCTTCACCAAATTTGGGAAGTTTTCCTTCATTATTTTTTCACACAAGTGTTCAGTTTCTTACTCTTCCTCTTTTCTTTCTGGCACCCTTGTGATTCGGATGTTGGCACATTTAAAGTTGACCTAGAGGTTCCTATGCCTCTTTTTGGGTTTTTTTTTTTTTTTTAAGTTTTTAAAATTT
>PVIW01014613.1:0-22716 GCA_004026585.1 Noctilio leporinus
GGATGGACATTCTTATGATACATTTACAGGTAGGCCATTTTATGGACTTGTATGTGATTACATTTTGTTGAAAGATTTTATTTTTTATTCGAGTTAATACCTCTCTGAGATTTTTTCTTTTTGAATGCCCCCTCAGGAGCCCTCTTTCCTCCTGCAGCATCCTTGCTGCTCTCTCAGCTGCTGCACTGCTGCCCCTCTAAGGATTTTCTTCCCCAGCGTCATGCCATTCTCTCATCCTCTCTCCCGGGTGGCAGTGCCCATTTCCTGGGTGTCATGTCTTCCTGTAGCTTCCTGAGAAAGAGCAGCTAAGGTAGATTATTTTAAGACCTTGCATATCTGAAAATATCATTATTCTCACAGTTGCTAGATGGGTTGGGAGTATAATTGGCAGAAAAATTGTTTTCTTAGAAATTTGAAGACACTATTCTATTGATAACTAGCTTGCAGTGCTGTTGAGAAGCTGATGGCATTCTGGTTCCTGGTACACAACCTGCTTCTTTATTCTTGAAGCATTTAACGTCTCTTTAGTCCGAGTATTCTGACCTTTCACGATGATGTGCCCTGGGAAGTTCTTTTCTGATTGTTGTGCTGGGCACCTGCGGACTCAGTCTAGCGTTTTAGGTTCATCATTTTTGGAAATCTCTTATAAATATTTCTCTGGTAATTTTCTCTCATTCTTTTCCTGGACCTCCATTAGATATTTGATGGCAGAATTATTTCCCTTCATAGCTTTCCCTTTACTAGCTTTTTCTTTTTTTTGGCTTTCTTATACTGCCTAAGAAAAATTATTTAATTTACCTTTCAACTCTTCTATTGGATTTTTTTTTAAAAGGTTTTATTTATTATTTCCAGAGAGAGAGGAAGTGAGAGAAGCAGAGAGGGAGAGAGACATCAATGTATGGTTGCCTTTCACCTACCTCCAGCTAAGGACCTGGCCGGAGACCTGGCTTGCAACTTGGTTACGTGCCCTGGCTGGGAATCCAACCAATGACCTTTTCATTCACAGGCCGGTGCCTTATCCACTGAGCCACCAGCCAGGGCTTCTATTGGATTTTTACCTGCTGTAGTATTTTTAATTTGTAAGAGCTATTTCTTTTTCTATCAATACTCCTTCCTTTTCTGTATTTTCCTGCTTTTATTTGTCTTATTTCACTTAAGGTATTAACTATAGTTGTAAGTTTTAAGTTCTTTTGTTCTTGAATTATCCCTATTTTTTCTGAGTTTCTTTTTTCCACTTGTTGATTTTGGTTTCTAGCTATAGCTTTGGAGCCTTAAGTATCTGGTGATTGTTTGCTCTACGTTCATATTTAGAAGTGAGGCGATGAAAAGCCAACAGAAGGTACTTTGTGTAAGGTGGATTCTCAACTGATGGGCTTTACAATTTAGTGACTGAGCTGAGAACCTGACCGTTGGGTTGGCAGGACCCCATGTTTCAGTAATTGGCTTTGGGGGCTGGAGAGTGTTCCTAGAAAATTCTTTAATCATCTTGTAATCTGTCTTTTGGGGTATACATCTATTTTATTTCTTTACTTGCATTTTAGTAGTATTTCACAGCGATCCGGAATGTTCACCTGGAAATCCCTCAGTGAGGTGTCTGACAAGAAAAATACGTTTTCTGTATCATAGTGGTAGGACAGAAAAATCATTTCATTTTTAATGAGGTTATGATTGATCCTTGTGTGAGACAGCTAGTGCAGAGAAAACCTCATGTCTGTCTGCACACACTAGACCCCAACCAGATCACTTATGGTATCACTGGGCGCAGTCAGGGTAAAATGCTGACTGTTAAGGTTGCTGGAGAAACAGCTAAGAGGCCAACAGGCCACCTTCCAGCCCCCTTCCTCTCAGGGTTCTACACCCAACCTTGTGAATATTACACATTAGTGTGAAATCAGAGCCTTCCCACATCTTGACATTGACAGGTGTGCTACCCACGTTCTCTGCCTTCCGTCCTGATTCTGTGATGAAGTGTGCTTGTTCTCACCCGAGCTCTCCTTGTGGTCGCTGCTTCCCCTTCTCCTTACCTGCTCAAGGGTTTCACTTAAAATGATCCCTCTGTCTTCTGCATTACCGAATTTTTCTTCTGTAAGTTATTCTTCTGCTCCTGCCTGAGTATTTCCCGTCTTCAGAACATGTGTACCCTGTTATTGTTTCTGTTTTCCTTTCTGATCTAAGTTCTTTTTTAAAATTGTTTTTTTAATTTTAATTTTTTCACATATTTTTAATTAACCTATCATATTGTTGTTCTTTCACAGTTGTCCCATTTTCCCCCATTGCTCTCCCCTACCCTACCCACCCACTCCATCCCCTCTTCGTGATAGAAGTTCTTGCTGTCATTGATAGTTTGTTTCTACTTCTCATTGCCGTCTACCCACTGTAACATGGTGACTGCTCCCATCACTGCAGGGAAAGCTGCTCACATCCAGGTCACCAGGGACTCCCTGTTGCTCACTTCCATGGTCGGGTCTCACTGCCGCTCTTGCCCTCTTGGCAGCATTTGATGTAGTCAGCTGTTCCCTCTTCCTTGGAACCCTTCACTTGGCTTTAAGGAGATCAGACGTGGTTTTCCCCTTATCTCACTGTTCACTCCTGACTCCCTTGCTTACTCTGCCTCTGAGCTTTGCCTCTAAATGTTGGCGTGTCCGAGGTTCAGTCTTCAGCCCCTCTCTTCTCCATCCACATGGTTTTCTTTGATCATCTCATGCCAGCTGGATGCAGATGACTCTCGCCTTTATTTTTCTGGCCCTGAGCTCTCCTCTGAGCCCCGTGCCCTCCTGACAGAGCGCCAGGCTGGCACCTTCATTGCCAGCCTTGCCTCACAGGTCTCCCAAGCCGCCCATGCCCGGCACAGAGCCCTTCTTCCCTCACCTCGAGAATCTGGTCTCCCCAAGTCTTTTGCATGTCACTAAATGGCAACACCATCACACAGTTGCTCAGTCCAAATATCTAGGAATTATTCTTGTTTCTTCCTTTTCCTTTCTGTTCCATATTTTTTCCAGCGGCATGTAGCTCAAATTTGTGTGCCCTCATGCCCCAACTGCCAGCCCTCATCTAAGCCACCGGTGATCTCTCCCCGCCTGGATCCCTGTAGTAGCCTTCTTCCTGGTCCCCCGGTTTCGTTCTTGCCTCCTTTTCTCCATGCAACCAGAGTGGCCCCTTAAAAACTGAAGCCAGATCGTGGTATTCCCTGTTTAAAACCTCTGGCGATTTTCCACATGCCAAGAATAAAGTATTACAGACACTGCTGTGGCCTGTAAGCTCCTCCAGGGTCCAGCCTTTGCTTCTCCATGACCTCATGTCCTGCTTCCTATGGTACTTACTGCATGAAGTGCTTTCATCCTAGTCTTGGCCACATTACCCTATTTTATTTTATTCGTAGCACTTACTGCTTTTGCTTGCTTGTTCATCAATTACGTGTCACCAGAAAGTTCCATGGGAGCAGTACATTGCTCTACCCTCAAAGTGTAAAATGGAGCCTGGAGTAATAGGGGTAATAGTGAAGATTGAGTGAACAAGGTGCTTAATGGTTTTCGTTTAATAACTCTTTAGCCCTTTTAAAAGGTCTTCAATATTTTGTTTTAAATTTCCATTGGAAAAAGAAAACTAGGTGATTTAAAATAAAGACCTGATTCAGCACAAAGATATTTGATAAACCTTGGGCCTGACAAGGCGGTGGTAGAGCCCCGCTTGGTTTCTTGGTTTCCTGATTCCTATTTCAATCATGGCCAAAAGTTTCAATTCCTTGAAGACTCATTAGATTGTGATACATTATGCTTGTATTTCTGCTACGTTTGTTAATAAGGAGTTTAACTTACGCAATTAAAAAAAAATAGGTCACCTGGGGGCAGACCCATTCATAAGAGGAGAAGGCGCAGCTCACAGTGGGATCCGGTGGCTTTAATATCCCAGGCACTGAAGCAGAAATTTGCATTCCAAGAAGATGATTCTTTTGAGAAAGAAAATTGGTCTTGGGAGCCTTCTCCATTTTCCAGTCCAGAAACTTCACGGTTGAGCTGTAATAAGGTAAAGGTAATTTTTCAGTTTTTCTAAAGTGCATTATTGGGTTGGCCAGAAAGTTCATTTTTTTTTTTTTTTTCCCATAAGATGGCTCTAGTAGTGCTTAGTTGTCTTTAAGTTCATTTGAAACCATTTTGTTAGATTGCATTATGACAGCTGTCAGATAAGTGTGCATTATAAAAAGAAAACTAATCATAAAGGGCGAACTTTTGTGTAGCTATTTTAAAAATGGGAGAAAATAAGCAACCTTTTCGGCATATTATGCTTTATTTCAGAAAAGGGAAAAACAACTGAAATGCAAAAAGATTTGTGCAGCGTATGGAGAAGGTGCTGTGATTGAATGTGTCGAAAGTGGTTTGCAAAGGTTCATGCGGGACATTTCTCAGTGGACGATATTACAACTTAAGTTAATAGCGATCAAATCAAGACATTAATTGAGTACAATCGATGTTATACCTCGTGGAGATAGCTGACATACTCAAAATATCCAAATCAATAAGCTTATTGGTGAAGATGAAAAATGTCTTAATTTACGGAAGAAATGAAATGAGCTTTTTGCCCAACTCAATATCTTTTTGCCTTCAAGCTTTCTTAAAATAATGATGTAGAACGGGCTATACAATCATTTGCTGATGCTGCTAATGTTTCTGGTTTTATTAATTTTTATATGTTCATGTTAGCTTTTAGCCTTCTGGGGTTTTTTGAAATAAACACTTGACTTGCAAAATATGTGCATGAGTTTATAATGGTTTGCCCTGGACAGCTGCTCACTTGATGTTGCTTCTCTGCAGTGCGAACTAGTGTCTGAAGCTGGGAGAGGACCAGAGCAAAGGGGCACGAGAGTGTCACGCTAACCACAGCCACATGTGAATGCACCATTGATTTTCAGTCAAACATAGATTTCGGCTTAGAGTATCAACTATGCTTTTAAAAAAGGATATGGGATCCCAATTATCTTCAGTAACACTGCTCCTTGGTTGCTTAAAAGGACCCACACTATGTTTTGAACACTTGATCCCTCTTACTTGAAGTGTCTTTTAAATTTAGGCATACTTCTAATTTGGGGGTGTTTTTTGCATCTCCTAGTTGAGCTGAGTTGGGAACAAGAGGACTGTGGAAGAAGGACAGAGCCTGAAGTCAGGGCTAGCATTCAGGAGTGGTATCCATCAGTGGAGGAGGGGCGGGAAAACTGAGAAGCAGATAGCAACTCAGAGAGCAGAGAAAAGTGGGGAAATTGTCCTTCCCACCTTCTAGCCTGCGTGGTCTGAGCAACTTGTGGGTGCGTACAATATCTGATGTTTATCATGTTGACTGGGAAAGTTTTCCTTAACTCTAAGAAGAACAAAAGAGTATATAGTTAGAACTAATAAAAAGGCAAATGTACCTAAAAATAAATGCTTAACATTTGTACAGGTATTTAGAACCTGCAGTCTTATTCATCTTATTTGATCTTCACAGCAACATCCTAAAATAAACCCCTCAGGCCGGTATTGCCTGATTTATGTGTGAGGAGAATGAGCCTCCTAGTGCTTAAGTGACCCATCCATACCTTCACATGTGATGGGCAGCGCAGTGACTGGAACGTGGTTTATTAAAATTCTGTTTGACATCTTCAGTTATCTAAGAAATTTACTTGGGTGACTGAATAAAACATACTATTTCCCAGTGATAGTGGGTCAGTGAGGTACAACAGAGTTGTCTCATACTGTTCACTGTTCTTAGCATTTTCTCTCCAGTCAGCTACAAGCATCTTGGAGAAAGAACATCTTTTTTTTGTCTAGTGTTAGGCACAGTGCCAGACACATAAGCCCACTCTCAAATAACTTTATTGTTGAATGAATTAAGGCTCAAGGGGTCATTTGGTGCTTGTGTTGCCATTTTGTTTGTTTTTTACATTAGAAGAATTTCAGTGATAAATATTTGCTTTATTTCAGTTTTGACATCACCTTTTACAGTCAGAAGGACAGTGAACTAAAGGAAGAACTGACAAACAAAAGGTTGTGACCAAGGTGTGAATGATGTGAGCTGTGTCTACACGTCCGAGGGAAGATCAGAAATACGCCTGCATGCCTTTCACCACGTGTTCCTCTTCTGCAATGAAATGAAATGAAGTCTGCACACCAGGGTTGTTAGTGCAGAGGGAGGGGAAGTCCTGACTCTTATAAATAAATGTACATATATACGTACTATTCTCACCCAAGGACATGCTTATTATTTTAGAGAGAGGGGAGGTGGCGGGGGCAGGGATTGAACTCACAACCGAGGTATTTACCCTGACCTGGAATCTAACCCGCAACTTTTCAGTTTATGGGCTGGGCTGATGGTCCAACTCACTGAGCCACACTGGCCAGGGATAAAGTCTTGACTCTTAAAAATACCCACCTCTGGTTTTGGAAGACCTAGCAGTTGACTGGTTACTGGTGATAGATAGGTATATTAATTGTTTTTATTTTATTTTTTTAATGTGTGTTAATGTCATTAAAGGCTTGAATACATGCTTTGACTGGTTTTCCTAAGAGCTAAATAGTAAATAACAGTTTTTCATCATTAGGGACCAGTTGAGTCTTACTATAAGGTAACAAACCATTTTAACACATTGTTGGTGTAATTTTATACACCAATTTTATACAAGTGCAAATTCGAGTTAACTCATTAGCAGTTAACAATGTTTCTGCTTGAAAACACGAGTTTTTTCATGACCAGTCAGCAATGTGTTAACGGATTAAGGGAGTTAATGTAAGCTAAGTTTATATTGTATTACTCAAAAAATGATAGTATGAGTTCTTTGAAAACAATTTCTTAAAGCAGTTTCAACATTCTGATGTAAGAGCCTTTGTATCTTTTAAAAATGGGTAGTGATCTGGTTTACTTGGCCTGCAGCACCTTGGAGATGTTCAAAGAACATAATTATTTCATGAAGGTAGTCACAACTTGAATCCTAAAAATTCTTTCTGAAGGTGATAATTATTCAATTATTCTTAGAAGCTGATTTGATAAACGCTAATATTTAAAGAATCTTCCCAAGTTTTGCCTATACTTTCTATGTAAATAGGGATGCCTCTTTTTTTATTTTCTTTGTTCCTCATTACAAGTATACTCTGTTTCTTTGTAAATAAAATGTAAAGTAAACGGACTTTTGTAATTTGGTTGTTTTGTAGCAACTCAGGTTCACTTTTTTTCCCTTACTACTTTGTTCATAAAGTAGAACATCTATTTTGTCGCTGCCCATTCCCTAATGCGATATGGAAATGGACGTTTTTCCCCAGGTGCTCCGGCCTGGGCACCAGCGGGCAGCTGAGGTTCCACTTGAATGGCCTCAGCAGCTCTCCTTTCGGAGAAGCCCCGTCTTCCCACCTGCCTTGTCTGTGTGGAGATTTGGTAGCTTGGCCCGTCCTCTCCAGCCCCTTGTCCCTGGCCACCTTCCAGTTAGATGTTGCCATGCAGCAGAAGCTCACTTACGACCGCGAGGAATGGGCTTCCCAGGACAGAGATGTGACCCTGCTACTGCCGAGCGGCGGAACCGGCACCAGCACGGGTTGTCTTCAACGTTTTGTTACAGGAGAAGGACGAACAAGAAAAGCGTGCCTTGCGATTTGCTCCTACCTGCAGCCAAAAGCGTGGGTAATGCCCAGCGGGCACAGCCGCGCAGCCTGGGTGCCCTCCCGCCCCTGCTGTACACGCTCTGCCTCTTGTCCTTCATTGTCCTGCAGTGAGCTTTCCCCCGGGAGCAACTTTCACAGTCTGCCAAGGCAACATGCATTTTCAGTGTCACAGTTTCCCTCTCCAAAACTGTATCCTGAACCAGGCCTCCCCGACGTCCCGCCGACAGACGTCTTTGGAAGATCCCAGCCTCTGCCAAGTCAAGTGTATTTCTTGAGATGCCTCCCGTTGGTTTGTTTAGGGCCTGGGCTGGGGGCAGCATCAGGCTTTGCTTCAGGATGAATTTCCTGCTCGTGCCCAAGGCCATTTCAGCACGGGGGTGCGGCCCTGACTGGACTGACTCCCGGGGTCCCCTCTGCTGAGCAGGACTTGATGTCCTGGGTCGAGGGAGCCCAGGCCTTGACATCCCAGAGCGACCCGAACTTGGGCTCCTTGGTGACCCGTGTGCGCGTGGGGTTCCTCAGGGTTAGGGGTTCAGGGAGGCCTTCACCGTGAACCTGCCTGTAAATTAGCTGATACCTCGTTTATAAAATCCTACTGTATTGCATTTCAAGCCTAAATATACTGTGAAGGCTGAAATGGTTTCTCCTCTGGCAGGTTATAGAAATGTTGGCTGATTTTCCCGAGGTTAAACTAAGGCATTTGACAGAGCATTCTAATATTATTTTATATTTGGAAAATGGGGGAAAAAAAGGTTTATAAAATAGAACACAGGAAATTAATGCTGTTCAGAGACGCAGTGGTTGACAAGGCAGCGAGGGGAGGTGCGGCTTGAGGGGTGGGGGGCGGTGGGAGTGGGGGTGCAGCGGGCCTGGAGCACAGTGGGCTGCTGGGGAGGGGGGCGGGGGTCAAAAGGCCTTGCTTTACCATGAGGATATAATTGTGCTTTAGTTATGAAACCCAAATAGAAATGAGGTTGAAGGAGAAGCAGCCATTTACATGGCAACAATGGAAAGAATTTGAAACAGGTTTTGCTGGATTAAGCCCAGATTCTCAGGTTGGAGAGGGTAAGTATGGAATTGGATTTGTTTTAAAGAGAAAGAAGAAAGAAAAGAAAAACACGAAAAACAGGTCGGGAAGACACGTGTGAGAGTTTTCTACCAGGAAGGCGCTGCTGCAGGTGGGGCTGTCCGGGAAGCAGCTGCGGAGATGGAGTTAACGTGCCAGACGCCTGTCGCTTGCGCTCAGGATTCCTGGAACGAGGCAGGGCCGCAGGGCCGAGTGCAGCCCAATCTCCACAGGGCCCAGCTGGTCCCACAGGGAACTCCGGAGCTGGGATTGACCCTTCAGGGTCATGGCCCATTGAGGGTGCTGGTTCTTTATCTCTTCATATAGCCCCAATGCTGGGGAAGAGGGCATGCATGACCTTGAACAAGGCAATCTCTGGCCCAGGGCAGTTTCCATAGAGGTTTGTCGGTTCTGAAGAGGGTCAGGTGGTGCATCACACAGAGCCCAGCCTGCCTGGCATTGCCCTTAGCTTGAATGACAGTAGCTCAGGATTCCTAGTACTGCCCTGGCTAGTTTGTATACTTATTTTCTTGGGGGGAAAAATGCATTAAAAAAAATTGGGAGTGGGGAAAGGTAGGAAAGCCTTTATGTCCCCAAAGATCCATCCCCCTCCAGCACCTGGCCCCCATCCCCCAGGTTCCTGTGTGGGTAACCTGTGGTCATGGTCATGACTTAGCTCACGAGGACTCAAGCATTAAGCAGTGATCACATCTTGTGGCTTTGGGGACTAAAGGAAGAAATTCTAGAAATGTGTCCGGAGAACAGAGTGACTTCTCTGGGCCCCAAGCTCTTCAACTGTAAAATGAAGAGACCAAATGGAATGTGTTCCGAGGTCCCATTACAGCCTTAACATTCTATGATTTATGTGCTGGGATGGAAAGAGACATAATCTAGCTCACCTTGGTTGCCATTTTAGTTTCTAGGCACCAAATGGCCTCAGCTGTGGTCGTGGGCAGTGGTCTGTGGGTATCTTGAGAACTTGTTACAATTCTTGGGAATGGGCTGTAACTTACTTTTCAGCTCTCATTTTTAATGGCACTTATGTGTCAGCTCCGGTTCTTAGTCTTTTCCATACATTGACTCACTTAATCCCCATAATAACACTAGGGACTACTATCTTCATTTTATAGATAAGGAACTGGGTGTAGGAAGCCGAAGAAACTCCCAGGTTTTCACACCTGGGAAGTGGCAGAGTTGGGATTTGGACGGGTTTTCACTTATTTTTAACCTTAGGCAGTACTGCCCATATGATGTTTTACTTGTTTAGACTTTGCTTAATTCCAGAAAGTATTTAAGACAGCGCACAAGGATGTGTATGTAAAGCCCTGTAAAGTAACAGGAAACTGAAAGGAAAAAACAAAACAAAACAAAAAACACCAAAAACTTCTGGCTGCAGCGTTCCACACTGACCACCAGAGGGCAGTATAGCACCAGAGCGAGCCTAGGCTGATAAAAATGGCTAACCGGTTATGCCTATAATATAACATTTGGATACCAAGTTTTTAGAAGTTACAAAGTGGAGTTAGATTAAGTATTACTTGCAAAAGCAGCCTATTTTTAATGACATCCACGGATTATAAATGGCCATGTCCTTGACTGATCTCAGATTACCCATGTTAGACCAGTTCAGCTCTTCCAACAAATGAAATGCTGAGTATTTTATGCAATTGAATGGGAATAGCAAAGGATAGTGTTGCTTAATTGCAGTGAGGTTCTCGTAAGCTCTCCAGTTTGAATATAGCTATTTATTTCATTACTATGGAAAAACACAGGCTTATTATGAATAAGACTACAATTTTCCCTTCTATCCCAGGAAAGATTGGTATATTAAAGAGGGGGATTTTTAAATTAGGTATACTGTAACATATATGTGCAAATATCTGTTTTCGGAGATAATTGCAATTGTTTAAAAGATCATTGTCTCGTCTCTTTTTTCATTTTTACGTGAGCCCAACGTCTTCCTGCAGTTGAGGTCAGCCCTGTTGAAAATTAATTCAGAGAGAGGGTTAGTAGCAGTTTCAGACTCATGTGCTTGAGTGTGGAATTACGCTGTGGCTCAGAGGGTGCTCTGACTGGGACAGCACCCTCTGTCCCATGATGTTCCAGCTTTTGACTAGATTTTTGCCTCGTTACTGTCACTAAGGACCCTTGAGCTTATCACTCAGCGCTGGGTTTTTAGTCTTGAGGTCGACAGCTGGGAGCCAAGAGGCCCTCCCTTTTGCCAGCCCTCTTCCCTGGAAACCAGACCAAGTCCTCTTCGTGGTCCTGCTGCCAGTGGCCAACGATATGGTAACCAATCATAATAGCTGCATTCATTGAGCATTTAATTTGCACTAGCCACTGTGCTAGGCGCTGTGCAAACATTAGTTTGTTAAGTCATATTCCTTTTCTTATAGGTGAGAAACTGAGGGAGGGAGGTTAAGTTCCTAAGCCAGGGTTCAAACTCTGGGTTCCAGAGTCCGAGTTCTTGACTGATCAGCCAGCTCTTCCCAAAGGATGCCACTAACCCTTCATCTGACTTCCAAAGGCAACATGCGGCTTCTGGTCCCTGATGTGCCATGGGGCCCAGCTCTGCCCCTTGGTATGTGTTGTTTCTACCACATGGCAGTGCCTACTCATCCTTTAAGACACAGTTAAAAGAGCTTTTTTCTCAGAAGCTCTTTCTGATGCTCCCTCCCCGCCCAACCCCTCCAGTAGGTAGGACCATTTCCCAATTTGCTTTGCATGGAATGGTGCACTTCTCGCTCTTGCGTCTGTGGTAGCTGTCATTGCTTTCTGGTCTGTCTCTCCTCAATCTATTGGGCTATTCTGAATAACTTGGGGGTGAAAACTGGGTCTTACTTATCTCATTTCCTCTTCTATCCAAACAATAATCACAGAATTAATGGGCACTTTGATGTGTTAAGAATGAGGCTAAGTACATTCACCCCCTCTTATCTGCATCTCTTATGATAAGACCCCCAATGGATGCCTGAAACCACAGAGAGTCCCAAACCTGTATATACCACATATTTCCCTATGCATGCATACCTATGATGGTTTAATTTATAAATTAGGTAGGAGATTAAGCAATGAAGAGCAATCAAATAGAATAATTTTAAATAAATACTACAGTAAAGTTATATGAATGTGGTCTCTCTCAAAATATCTTACTATGCTATCATCACCCTTCCCATGGTGGTGGGAGGTGATAAAATGCCTTAACTCAAGAACTTTCACCTTTTCACTTAAAGGAAGCAATTTATGGCTTCTCTTTGGCATATTGGAACATGTAACAATTTAGAAGTTAAGAATTTTCTAGAGTTTATTGCTAGAATTTTCTGTTTCATATTTTAGACTGTGTTTGACTACAGGTAACTAAAACTATGCCCGCACATGCCAGGGATGTTCTTACACATCCCTGGCATGTGACCATTCCGTTTTTGCCTTTTGGAACTTTCAGGGATTTGTTTTGTCTGTGCTTGTTTGATCTGCCATTGGTTGAATCTGAGGATTTGAAATCCATGACTTGGATTTCATGGAGGATCAACCGTTTAGGTTATCTCATTTAATCACAACCATTCAAGAAAGATATTTTATCCCCATTTGACAGGTGAAGAAAACGGAACTCACAGAACTCCAGGAGCTTGTCTAAGGGCAGTTGCTACCAAGTGAAAGAGCTGGAATCGAACCCACAACTATCTGACTTGAGAACATGCCCATTTGACTACTAGCTTCTGTGACCTTTGGTGACAAACGTGATAGAAAATAGACTTGATATAAATTTGTGTAGTTAAAAGTACATTTATTGTTTAGTGGCAAGCCTGGTCCAAAAGCACAAAAAATAATGCAAGTTAATTGCTCAAATGTACATAGCTAGAAGGTTTCAGAGCTGGGATGTAAACCAGGGCTGCTGAGGCCTGTTTGGAGAGAAAGACCTCCCCATGCCCAGGCGTCCTTGGCTAGATCCCTTAGGTTGGAGCCATCACTGCCTGCCTAAGCCATCCACAGAATGGTGAGGCCTCTTGCCCTGGTTCACACCCCTGACCACACTGGACCACAGCAAGCCCATCTCCGCCTGCCTGGATTTTCCCTCCTTTCTGCTAGCTCTGGGTCCCAGCATGGGGCAAATGGCTTCAAGAGTAACTATTTCTCCTCTGAAGATAAATTTGATTTCTAGAAATAGCCAAATAACTGCCAATCTGAGGAATGAGTGGATGGTCGAGCTGGATGTTATCACGATTGGTCACAAATGAGGTGTGACTTGTAAGCAGTTCCCATGGTTTCCGTGCAAGGATTATAATATGGCTCTGAAGGTGTTTCTGGTCCCAAAAACATTTTGAGCAATGGCTACATCAGGTGTATTGCCTGGGGTGACTTTTAGATGACTTTATCTATTTTAAATAGAGAATTTCCAGAAAAGTGCCAGTAAATCAGTCATAGACTCATCAATCTGTTTTGTGATTGATATTACCTGATTAGGTGTTTGGAGCCAAGATTTTAAAAATTTTAACATAGCCCTGGCTAGTGGCACAGTGGAAAAGGTGCTGATTTGTGAACCCAAAGGTCGCTGGTTCAATTCCCAGTCAGACCACATAACCAGGTCGCAAGCCAGGTCTCCAGCCAGGCCCATAGCTAGAGGTAGGTGAAAGGCAACCGTACATTGATGTTTCTCTCCCTTTCTCCCTTACCTGCTCTCTAAAAATAATAAGTAAAATCTAAAAAAAAAAAAAGTTTTAACAAATGATAGAGTAAAAATTTGAATGTAGATAAATATATGCTTGTCTAGGTCAAAAGCGGGTTAGTTTTGACCAAAACTACTGAACTCTTGAATCATAAATACATGATTTCCTGTATTTTAAAAAGATATATGGGATTATTATACCTATTTATTTTCTACTGGAACTAATTTTTTAATTTGTTAATTTCTATTTGAACCAAATCTAGTCGCTAAAAAAGTAGATGAAAGGTAAAATATCACAGGTGTTAATTCCCTTTCCTTTCAGGGTGTATGTCTGCTGCTAGGAATCCCTGATTTCATAAATTGCTCAGAGTGGCAATAACCAGTTTGAAGTGAATGAAACATTATTTTGTTAAATTCTCCACTCTTTCACCTAGCGTATGTTGTGTTGAGCGTCAGTTTCATAGTTTTGAGTTTTATTTCATATGAATCTCAGCATTAGCTTCTTTCCACCTGATTTCCAATCTAGACTCTTAGAAAAGCGTGTGCAAACAGGCTCTTGTGCGTTCTGTTAAATTGTTCACCTCTTCTACCTCTGTTCAGCAGGACAAGGAGAACTTGTGATAAACAGAGGAGCACAGATCCGGCACTGGGAGGCTGGGAGCTGGTTACCTCTGTGATCCGAAATTAATGCATCATTTTAGCCAAGTCATTTAATGTCTTCAAGCCTCCATTTCCTTCTCTATAAAATGAAGACTGGAAGGGAAAAAAATGACTGAATAGTTAGAGGCTAAAATGTATATTTTTATATTTTATTTTTGAAGTGTCAATGCAGTAGTAAGACTTGTTATGGTGAAGGGAAACAATACACTCCCAGGGATGGAGAGGGTGGGCAGGCTGTAGCAGCAACTGCTGAAGTGTATGTTTTAAAGGCCGTACCCCTCAACCTGCTATTATTACAGCGGAACAAGTGGCTAAGTACGTTGACCCTATTTTGTTAAGTAGACGAGACCAAGATGACATTTCGTTCTTTCATTTATTTGGTTTGAAGGCCTGAGATATTTCCTCTCGCTCAATTAATTCATTGCACACCGGTGATCCCTTCAGGGCGATGAACCATGAAACATTTCTGCTTTGCAGTCATGGCTAGAAGGGAATGAACACGGGCTTGTCCTTCTGGGTGGAAAGTGGGGAGGCGGGCCTGAAGTTCTGCAGTTTTGCTTTTATTAATTTGCTTGTGGGTTCCATCCCAGCTCTTGCACTTGGTAGCAACTAGCCTTAAACTAGCTACTGGGGTGCAGGTGGAGGGGACCCTTCAGCGAGCCCCTGAAGGGCTGTCCAACATTGTCAGAATCTAGGGCCAGCTGGCCTGCTTTCACTGACCCTGGGCAATGGCTTAGCTCGTTGGTCCTCACTTCATGGGGCAACAAAGAAATCACAGGTCTCACTGCCTAGAGTTGGTGTGAGTTAATTCATAGCTCTTAAAACCATGCCTGGATAAGAGCTTAGTAAAGGGAGCTGTTCTCACCGTCACCATCATCACCACCACTATCATCATCATCATCATCATCACCACCATCATCACCTCCTATGACTGGACTTCAGGGTAGGCTCTGCAACCTGGGTAGACGTCCTCGGGGTTCAGGGACCATCTCAGGTCGCTGGATTTCAGCGTGGGCTGAAATCTGCGATGAGTTCTCACTCTGCTTCCCCTAATAAGTTGTCATTGATTAGCTGCCCAAATTTGAGACGCCCTTGGGCTTATGCTGTGTCCTCTCTCCGGCAGGACTTCTCCTCTGGTTGTTAGTAAGGTCCCAGGAGAAGGGCAAGGTCCCGATGTGTGTGCAGGCGTGGTGGGGCCCCGGGTGGCTTGCAGTTGTCTGCCTGGTTCTCTGCACTGTCCATCGCGAAGTTGCAGTTGCAGAGGCCTTGCCAGTGAACTGCCACCCGCAAACAAGTGGTGAGAAGGGAGGAGCAGGTGTCCCCACTAACTGACTAATTGGCCTGGCTCTAGACCTCATTTTCCATGTTCTGAAAGGGTTTTGGCCGCGGTGACAACCTCCAAAGTTGCTTGAATGCTGCCTGTGTGTAAAACTGTTTGGGGCTGTCAGGATTTGAGAAACATGTCTTTTCCTAAAGGGGATACTAATTTTCAGCATTACAAAGGGAACAAAGGCCATTTGCGAATTAACACATAGTCTTGGGTCCTATAAACACAATTCAAAGAGCAGGAGCCAGCCACCAGCTCACGGTCCCTTTTCCACCGTTGGTGGGTTGATGGCTGAGCTTGCTGCATTCCCACTGTGATGTGGCTGGCAGTACTGTTTCTCAGAGCCCTGGCCTTGGGGTGGTAGCTTTTATGTATGGCCTTTTTGCAAAGTCAGTGCGGTGTTTAGAGCAGCCAGGTTTTCTAGAGGCTGTGTACCAGTTGGAGATATCCTGTGAGGGTTCTGTGAGGTCGAGAAGGCTCTCAGGGCTGCACTTAGCCAAAGGGGACCTATTTCAACGGCTCTCGATCACTCCCCCTGCCTGAGCTCCTGACCCAGGACACGGAGTGGGCCCTTTCTGTGGAGATTTCATTTCTCACACCTCCCTTTCCCTTTTTCCTTTTAAGGATTGGTGCTCAGTCTCCTTTACTTGTGCTCATCTGTGAGATACGTATGAGATTGAAGCAGTGTATTTCCAACTCAGTGAGCGACACAAATATTTCTGGGTGGCACCAAGTTAATATGGGCTCCATTTCTTATATATCCAATGACCTAAGTAGGGTCGTTTCTGTGGCTTGCTTTCTAGTGTCACAAGTCTTCATGAATGCCTTTATTTATTTCCATTGTAATACATATCTAAAATGCAATTTTAGAATGTGTTCTGGTTTTAAGAGCAAAGTAGATGTCAAAGCCCTTTGGCTTTGTGTTGGTTCGCCCTTTGATTATTTGATGAACATCAGAATGACCATTCATTTTGGGCAGGAAAAAAAAATTTTCTTTAAACTTTATTGTTGTTGTATTAGATCCATCCCCTTGGGCAGGAAAAAATTTTACATGAGAAAATGTAAAAGACTAATTTTTTCTGGAAGTTTAAAAAATATTATAGAACAAGGGCTTCCTCACTGAGCGAGGACTTTTGTCACTCCAGGCCTGTGTCCACTTTGCTTTTTACAATAAAGGATCATTTTTTATACTATTACTACTACTACTCTAATTTATATTCGTAAGCTCTCTACTGTTTGTGAAGCATCCTCATAGCCACTTCTCCTTTGCCCTACTAATTGCACTATGAAGTAGTAGGTGGAACCGTAATATGTGGCCTTTTTTGACAAACAACAACAACAACAACAAAAGTCCATTTCAAAAGGCTCAACTAAACAGAAAAGGCAGGAACTAATGATGCACTCCTTTCTGTCTTGCAACTCAGAGAGTTAAATGATGTACCAAAGGCCAAGTAGGCGGTTAAGTGACAGAGCACAGTTGGAACTCAGACCTTCTTCTGATGCAGTGTCCCTGCTCCTCCAAGGGCTGCCAACCAGTCAGGCCTATCTGAGGAGGAGGAGGCTCCCAGGGCCAGGGACTTTCCATTGTAATCCGAGGACAGATCTGGGCCAACTAGGATGAGTCGGTGACTTTTCCATTCTCTGTCACCCAAGGGACGCCTGGTGACTGAGGTTGCTGGTCTTCTTGCAGGCTTTCTGTCGCTCACAGTGCACTGACTTCTAGCTCTGCAAAGCCTCCCATTCCCTCAACAATTCTCATTTTCTCCTCTTCTAGGGTTAGGCTCCATTCAGAGAGGCCCCTGTAATAAGAGAAAGAGCCTGAACTTAAAATCAGAAGTCCAGGGTCAGTTCCATATTTTACTCTCTGTGGGACTTTGGGCAAATAATTTATTAATGTCGAATCCCACTGTCTTTGGTTATAAAATAGGGACCATAATTCTTATTCCATGTATCAGACAGGGTCATTTTGAGACTCCAATGAAATAATGCATGTGAAAGAAAATATGAAGCAATATGAACTTACTTGTCCATGCTTTGGAATAAACTTCCTGCCTGATTGAACTTTGGGCACATGCCTGTGCTTTCTAGTCTCATCTCTGTCTCTGTGGCTTTGCCTTTGTACCTCTCAGGCCTTTCTGATTCACCAGATGCCCTGTCAGCTAGTCCTGCCCCGGGGACTAGCCATCTGTAATCCCCTGCCATGACAGTGAAGCCATTGTTTGTTCTGTCCAGAGCTCAGTACATCCATCCTGGTACAGTAGCTGTAATCTCATTACTAACTGGGTCCAGTTTTGTTGGTTATATGGTAATGTATTATTTCTTTTACAAGAATGTGTTCTTTAATATAAACTTTCCTTACAAAGAATTTGGATTTTTTTTTTTTTTTCTTGACTGTTTCCTCTGCCTTGCTCTTCCATCCTCTGGCTTTCTGGTCTCTGATCTGGACTCTGATTCATAACCTGAATCATAACCCGAATCATATGTCATATGATTCATCTCTGTCATATCCTGCAACTGAGACTTCCCAGTGAACGAGGACACCTAGAAGACCAGTGTTCCAGTTTGCCTACAATAACAAAAATCATCTTTAAAAAGAAACATTGGTTTATTTGAGGGCAAACTTTTCTTTCTTGCTTTCTTTTTGATATTATTTATTTATTTTTAGAGGAAGGGGAAGGGAGGGAGAAAGGGAGAGAGAGAAACATCAATGTGTGGTTTCCTCTTATACACCCCCAAATGGGGACCTGACCAGCAATCCAGGCATGTGCCTTGACTAGGAATCAAACCAGTGACCCTTTGATTCACAGGCCAGTGCTCAGTCCACTGAGCTAGACCAACCAGGGCCAAAAATATTCTTGATGCCTACCTTTTAGTGGGCTGGTGACCAGTTATTTAACACAATTTCCCTCATCCCGCGAGCACTCCAGTGGGACTTTGTCCTTTGACCATCACTAGATACACGAGGTGCAGCACAGTAGAGGGTACTGTGGCTTTTTGGCTGGCCCTCCAGTCCTGCTCATTCTTATTTTTAGTTTCATTTGGCTGATGGCCTCATCAGCTGAGCAGGATGGCATATTTGGCCTTTATTTATGGTAAGGCCATTTTCCACATGTTTGTGTATATTTCTAATTCTATCTCACTGTCAGCCTCATTTAAAGTCTCCCTCAAAGTTGAATCCCAAGACCCTCGTCCTCACTGTCAGTCTCATTTAGGTTCTCCCTCCAAGTTGATTCCAAGACCCTCCTCCTCTGTGAAATCTTTTCTGACCCAGACCAAGGCAGGAAGTTTCCTTGGGGGTCCAGATCAAATGCCATCTTGCATGACCTGTCTGACAACCAGAGGGGAGCTACTAAAAGCCAAAGATTGTGTCTTTGTCTACAGAACATTTCTTGTAGGTAGAGGTGGCAGTGGGGAGGGCAGGATAATGAATGAGAGATAGTCATAGAGGGTAGAAGGGTTCAGGTTATGAGGATCCTAATGTGTTCTAAATGGAGGAGTTGAATTTTATGCTGAAAATCTACAGGGGGAACCATTAAATGATGTAGAAAGGTTAATTAGGTTAATATTTTAGAAAGACTACTAGTTCAGCAGAGTGAATTGTATTGTCATATTTCAGATGGGGAATTATGAAGCCTGAACAAAAGCTATCTATGAGAGATGGCGATGGCAGGATGAATGTCTGGAAGGTTGGATCAAAAGGGGTGAGAGAAAAGGGGGAATTGGGGACAGTTTCTAGATTTTGGTTTGGCTGACTAGGTGGATGGATGTTGTTGGTTAGTTACTAAGACAGAAAATCAGAAAGCAATTTTGTGGAGAAAGTGTATTCTGTTTTGATACATTAAGCCATATTGGTAGTTTGGGTTTGGAGAAGACATGGGTTTGCTAGCCATATAAATATATCCATAGTTTTTTAAGTCTTGCATTTGATGAGGTCACCAAGGTGAAAGGGTCAGAGGGCCAAGGATGGAGCCCTTGGGACATTGACATTTAGGAGCGGGTGGAAGACACGAAACCTTCAATGGAGACTTAAGACTTGGATGGCCATCATCCCATTTTGCTTGGGAGTGAGGGGCTTCTTGGGATATGGCACTTTTAGTGTTAAAGTGGAACAGTCCCAAACAAACTGAGCTGGTCACCTACAAAAGAATAGCTAGAAGATATAGGGGGAAAATCAGGAGTTTATGAGGTCAATAAGAGTGTTCAAAGCAAAAAATAGTGGCCCAAAAGGACAAAAGTGACAGATAAACATAGAAATGTCATCTGAACATGGGAAGATTTCTGGGGCAACTTTAAGATGGAAGTCAGGCTACAGAATGGAGTTCATGAAATGTGCAGAGAGAGAGATACAGAATCTTTTTGGGGAACTTTTTATGTGATGAGTCTCCAGGGTTGTTTTTCTATTCGGTCTTGATTAATTGGTGCCAACTATCCTGAAATGTACACAAAAAGGGAAAATATCTCAGTTTCCTGTATGAGGGAAAGTGAAGTCTTTTGCTGTTTCTATGCTCAAATTATATCTGTCTTTGTTTTGGTAGGAATATTATGATTCCCATCCCTAATGGCACAGTGGATAAGGTGCAGGTTTGGGAACTCAAAGGTCACTGGTTTGATTCCCAGCCAGGGCACATATCCAGTTTGCAAGTCAGGTCTCCAGCCAGGTCCTTAGCTGGAGGCAGGTGAAAGGCAACCATACATTGATGTCTCTCTGCTTCTCCCCCCCCACCCCCCCGTCTCTAAAAATAATAAATATAATCTTAAAAAAGAGAATATTATGATTCCCTAAGTAAACATTAAAAAAAATTATTTGAAAAAAAGTTATTTGACCTAAGACTGTAGATGACCAGAGCCTTGAATCCCATTAAATCTGGTTAAGTAATTCTTTCTCATTCTCCCTTCCTCTGCCTGTTTTTCACATGATTAGAACATAAATAATTGTAGTATTGAGATGTCAGGATTCTTCAGATAAAAAAAAGGCGCTTAACATCTTAGGAAATGGAGAAAAATCAGAGAAGAGAATGAGGTGAGAACTGGAGACGAGGTGAGGGACACTGACATGGAACTAGAGGAAGACGAAGTAAGCAGCTGGGAGCAGTCCTGAGTGCCCTGTGTGTCTTCTGGGAGATTTTCCCAAATGCTGTGCATTTGCTCGCATCTTACCCAGACATGGGAAGTTTCCTTGTTTACTCCTGGTAACTTCTGTGGCTCTGTCCTCAGCAGCTTCGTTATTGGTATACTTTGCCAGTGAGGACTGATCAGAGGGCGCATGACTGAGTGGAGAGGCTTGAAAAAGGGGCTGAACTTACACTTCTACTCCCAGGTGGCGCTTTCCAGGTGGCTCTGACCATCCTGTGGTTTGACACTCTTGAATAGTCCCATTCTTTGCCCTCTGTCCCTTTTGATAGCCTTCACTTCGGGCTTCTAGAACTATTTTGTCTGAGGTTCCATTGAGTTGAGCAATCATCGTTGGAGGGCCTGTTACCTGTAAGGCACTGTGATATGTTGTGGGCTGGGAGTGACAGTCCCAGAGAAGACCGCGTCTTGGGAGCTTGGACTGCAAAGTTCAGAGAGTAATCGTGCAATGCCTACCGTGGAAGCAAAACCATTTCTGACCTCTCATAGGCTTGTACTGACATATGGATGAAAATAGGCGCAGGTGACCCCCCTCTTCCTTGAACTCTGAGCGAGGTCAGAAGTTTCAGGAGAGTGTGTTTTCATGCTTTCTGCTCATAGGACCATTTACAGATTTAAAATCTTACCAAGCTCTTAGTGTGTGACTGGCATTGTTCTAATTCACTTGATCCTCCTAACAACACCATGAGAGGTGCTATTATTACTCCATTGATGTAACAAGGGCATAAAGAGATTAAGAAACCAGCCAAGGGATAAACAGCTAGTAAGTAAGTGGCTGTGCCAGAATTGCAGTTCAAGTGTCTGTCTGCCTGCAACCATCCTTCTGTGCTGTCTCTCGTGTCCTTTTGGAAATCGCTGTCTTGACAGACAGCTGCTCATTATTATAATAGGGAGAGTGGGATGGGGGCGGGTAGCATCTCAAATGCTGAATTGTTTTGGCTAAAAGTCTTTGAGAAGTTTTCGTAACCATCTAAACCAAACCAAGATCTATATTTCTTCCAAATCTTTCTTGGACGAATCCAATGGACTAGCATAATAACTTCTACGTATTACGTTTCCATATAATGATTGCTGACTTGAGTCTCAAGTTGCAAATTATGCTCTGGTTGAAACTGGGGCTTGTTGTTTGGTAGTTGAATTACCATATAGCTCTTTTATTTCAAGGGAATATCGGATTATGTATCTTGTGATTCTAGAAGTAGAAAGGCCTCTATAATGTTAGAGAAAATGTGGTTGCCTTTGAAAATCTTTACTGAGCTCTCTGGAATTCTAAATAAAAATTCCAGGAGGCTTGGAAGCTCCTGGACAGCAAGGTCACTTTCAGGGAAAAACAGATATTTTTCTAGCAAGCTCTCAAATTCTCAGAATGGTCTCTTTCTTAGATTAAGTGTTAATAAGAAATAGCTGTGCAGTGGGAATGCCGTTCTAAGTGGTCTCTTTGTCTTCATGTTCTCTGGCCTTTTGAGAGCCAACTCTGATCTAAAAGAGGCTTGAGTGGAGCCTCTTTTTCTAGCTGTTTTCTTGGTCTCATTTTCTCCTTGAACAGAGTGTGACAGGGCATAGGACTCTGATGTTGCTTAATTTATACCTTACAAAGGAATTACATTCACTTCCAGTGTGTAATAGAAAGTGATCATCAAAAATAATTTACCTTTTAGTACCCAATTTTGGTCTTTACTGCTACATGATTTCTCCATCTTTAAGGAGTGGTCCATTGGGTTGGTCAAGGGTAGATTTCTTCTCATTTTTCAAATGTATTATGCCTTTTCATTTCATCTAGAAAAGGGGCAGGTCTGACGACCCTCCCTGCCGCAGCAAGCTACTTGGGCTCTCAGCTGACCTCTGGGGACACAATACAGAGGAGATTTGAGAAGTGTTAGCTGTAGACCTCTTCCTGCCCCCAGACTACACACAGAACCTGTAACAGTGCTATTGCTGGGCTTCGAGTCCCAAAGGGAAAAGCAAAGCCAGTTGCATACCAAGGCCCCCAAGTCATCACTGTGCCCTTAAAAAGCCTGATCCCAGGACCACCTGCCAGACCAAACCCTTTGGGTTCAGGCAGTAACTGCTCTCTGAGTACCTGCCTGTAGGCAATGATAAGAGATCTGGCCAGACCACTGGGGAGCAGTAGGGAGGTTCCCAGGAGGAGGTTGCCGGAGACAACGGTCAACAGCCTGGCTGAGCTGCTAACCGCCTTGGGAGCGCATGGAATTATGGGCCAGAAGGTTTAAAATAGAAGGAGGGTAGAGAC
>PVIW01014614.1:0-22711 GCA_004026585.1 Noctilio leporinus
AATTGGGATTGCATTGAATCTGTAGATTGCTTTGGGTAGTATGGACATTTTAATGATGTTAATTCTTCCCATCCATGAACATGATATATGCTTCCATTTATTTGTGTCTTCCTTGATTTCTTTCTTCATTGTTCTGTAGTTTTCTGAGTACAGGTCTTTTACCTCCTTAGTTAAGTTGATTCCTAGGTACTTTATTTTTTTGTTGCTATGGTAAATGGGATTTGTTTTTTCGCTTCTATTTCTGCTGTTTCATTATTGGTATACAAAAATGCTTTTGATTTCTGGATATTGACTTTATACCCAGCTTTTTTGCTAAATTTCCTTATTAGGTGGAGTAAGTTTTTAGTGCAGCCAATGGGGTTTTGTATGTACACTATCATATCATCTACAAATAATGACAGTTTGACTTCCTCCTTTCCAATCTGGATACCTTTGATTCTTTTTTCTTCTCTGATGGCTATAGCTAGAACTTCCAAGACAATGTTGAATAGAAGTGGAGAAAGTGGACAGCCTTGTCTCATTCCTGATCTTAGGGGGAAAGCTTTTAGTTTTTGTCGATTAAATATGATGTTCGCTTCAGGTTTCTCATAGATGGCTTTTATGATGTTGAGGTATGCTCCCTCTATTCCCATGTTGCTGAGGGTTTTTATCATAAATGGTTGCTGCACTTTATCAAATGCTTTTTCAGCATCTATTGATATGATCATATGGTTTTTATCTTTCAATTTGTTGATGTGGTGTATTACATTGATTGATTTACGAATGTTGTACCATCCTTGCATCCCTGGGATGAAACCCACTTGATCATGATGTATGATCTTTGTAATATACTGCCGAATCCGATTGGCCAATATTTTGTCGAGAATTTTAGCATCTATGTTCATCAGAGATATTGGCCTGTAGCTTTCTTTCTAAGTTGTATCTTGCCCTGGTTTTGGGATTAGAATAATATTGGCCTCATAGAAAGAGTTTGGGAGTCTTCCCTTTTCCTGAATTTTTTGGTATAGTTTGAGGAGGATAGGAGTTAGGTCTTCTTTAAATGTTGGGTAAAATTCACCTGTGTAGCCATCTGGTCTAGGGCTTTTGTGATTTGGGAGATTTTGGATTACTTCTTTAATTTCATTAGTTGTTATTGGCCTATTCAGGCTTTCTGCTTCTTCTGGGTTCAGTTTTGGTAGATTATACCTTTCCAGAAATGTGTCCATTTCATCCAGGTTGTCATATTTTTTGTCATATAGTTGTTTGTAGTAATTTCTGACAATCTTTTGTAGTTCAGAGTTATCAGTTGTGATTTCTCCTCTTTCAGTTCTGATTCTGTTTATTTGGGTCCTCTCTTGTTCTTGATGAGTTTGGATAAGGGCTTGTCAATTTTGTTTATTTTTTCAAAGAACTAGCTCCCGGTCCTGTCGATTCTTCGAATTGTAGTTTGAATCTCTGAGTTATTTAGTTCTGCTCTGATCTTGATGATTTGCTTCCTTCTACTTGCTCTGGGCTTTGTTTGTTGTTGCTCCTCTAGTTCTTGCAGCTTTGTGGTTAGGTGGTTTTTGTAAACTTCTTGTAACCATTTTTGGAAGGCCTTTATTGCGATAAATTTCACCCTGAGAACTGCCTTTGCTGTATCCCATAGGTTTTTGGCTGTTGTGTGTTCATTGCCATTTGGTTCCAGGCATTTTATGATTTCATCTTTGATCTCATTGTAGACCCCTTTATTGCTTACAAGCATGTTATTCAGTCTCCAAGAGTTAGAGAATTTTTGGGTTTTTCCCTTGAATTTGGTTTCTAGTTTCAAGCCATTGTGATCTGAGAAGATACTTTGTATGATTTCAATTTTCCTGTATTTGTGGAGGCTTGTCTTATGACATACCATGTGGTCTAACTTGGAGAATGATCCATGTGCATTTGAATAGAATATGTATTTTGCTTCTTTGGGGTAAAAGACTCTGTAGACATCAGTTAGGTCCATTTCCTCTAGAGTGTTGTTCAATGCCACTACATCTCGGGGGATTTTTTGTTTGGAAGATCTGTCCATTGTTGATAGTGGGGTATTAAAATCCCCTACTATTAGTGTGTTGCTATCTATGTCTTTCTTAACATCTTCCAAGATTTTCCTTATATATTTCGGAGCTCCTATGTTTGGTGTGTATATGTTTATCAGAGTTATTTCTTCTTGATGGATTGTTCCTTTAAGTATTATAAAATGTCCATCTTTGTCCCTTGTTATGGCCTTCATTGTATAAGCTAATTTATCTGAAATGAGTATTGCTACTCCATCTTTTTTTTTCATGTCCATTTGCTTGATATATAGTTTTCCATCCCTTCACTCTCAATCTGTGTCGATCTTTTGTTCTGAGGTGGGTCTCTTGAAGACAGCATATATGTGAGTCATGTTGTCTTATCCATTTGGCTACCCTATGTCTTTTGATTGGTGCATTTAATCCATTTACATTTAAGGTTATTGTTGATTGATACTTATTCATTGCCATTTTCTCCCTTTGTGTCTGTATTCCTTTTTGGCTTTCTCTATTTCTTCATTTTATTTGTTTACTTATTTTTATAGCAGGTCCTTTAGCATTTCTTGCAATGCTGGTTTGGTAGAGATGTATTCTTTTAGTCTTTTTTGTCTGGGAAGCTCCTTATTTCTCCTTCTATCTCGAATGAGGTCCTTGCTGGGTGGAGTATTCTTGGTTGCAGGCCTTTGTTTACCATTACTTGAAATAATTTTTGTCATTCCCTTCTGGCTTGAATTGTTTCTGTTGAATAATCATTTGATAGCCTTATTGGAGCCCCTTTGTATGTTATTTGTCTTTTCTCTCTTGATGCTTTTAGGATTCTCTCTTTGTCTTTGAGATTAGCCATTTTAATAATAATGTGCCTTGGTATTGGTCTGTTTGGGTTGATCCTCATTGGGACCCGCTTTGCTTCCTGAACTGGATTAGTGTTTTCATCCATCATGTTAGGGAAATTTTCTATCATGACTTTTTTGAATAGGTTTTCCATTCCTTGTTTCTCTTCTCCTTCTGGTATCCCTATGATATGGATGTTGTTACATTTTATGTTGTCCTGCAGTTCTCTTAACCCCTCTTTAGTCTTGTTCAGCCTTTTTTTATTCTCTTGTACTGTCTTGGAGTATTTGTCTACATTATCCTCTAACTCGCTGGTCTAGTCCTCTGCTTCCTCTAGCCTACTCTTGATTCCTTCTACTGCATTCTTCAATTCAGAAATTGTATTCTTCATTTCCTCCTTTCACTTATTGATAGTTTCCATGTCCTTTTTCCTGCTGTTTAAGTTCTCAGTACGTTCCTTGCAACTTCCTTGGAGTTCTTTGTAATTTCCCTGGAGTTCTTTGTAGTTCTCCTGGAGTTGTTTACAGTATTCTTTGATGTGGCTGAGCTCACTGAGCTTCTCTATCATCATTCTTTTGGGTTCCTTATCTGATATTCCAGGTGCCTCTGTTTCATTTTGTGTTCTTTCTGGGGATTCTTCCTTTCCTTTTGGTGATGGACTGATTCTTTTTTTCTCCATTTTGGGTGTCTGTTCTTTCTTGCTATTTATTTATTTATTTATTTATGTTCTTTCCTTTGGTTAACCTGGTTTGCTTCCTTGCATTAGTTGAGCACCCTTCTGTGATAGGAGATTTGTGGAGTTCAATGTTGCCATCTCCCAGATTTTCTCCACTTGCTTTTCTTGGTGTGTCCTTTATTTGGGCTGTCTGGTTGTATTCTGGGCCTGTGGGCTTTTAGCAGAAACAAAAACAAAAACAAACAAAAAAACAAAAAAACAAAAAACAAAAAACCAAACAAACAAACAAAAAATGCAAAAGGAAAAAAAAGAAATTAAATTGATAATAATAATAGGAAGAAAGGGTTTAGTTGGCTGTTCTCCCTTTATAATCCCTTACTGGTCCAGATGGAGCCTGGACCTGAGGGCTTTTAGCAGAGGGAAAAAACGGAAATAAAGGGAGAAAGTCACAAGAGAAAGAAAATCAATATTAATAAAAAAAGATGTAGGTGTCTCTTCACCCTTTATGGTCTCTGTTTGGTCCAGGTGGAGCCAGGACTAGTGGGTTTTATCAGGGAGAAAAGAAAGGGGGGAGAAAGAAAGAAAGAAGGAAAGAAAGAAGGAAAGAAAGAAAGAAGGAAGGAAGGAAGGAAGGAAGGAATGAAAGAAAGGAAAAAAGAAAGAAAATGAGAAAAAAAGGAAAAGAAAGTCACAAGATAAAGAGAAATCGATATTAATAAAGAAAGAATTTATGTGTCTGTAACCCCTTTATGATTTATGATAGGTCCAGGTGGAGCCAGAACCTGTGGGCTTTACCAGGAAGAAAAGGAAAAGAAAAAATTACAAAAAAAAAAAAAAAAGAGGAAAGAAGAAAAGAATAAAGGGTTTAGGTGGCTGGGGAAGGGAGGAATACTTAGATTGAGGACTGGGAATGTGTTATAGCCACAGTGTGAGTAGACGTTAATTCGAGAGTAGGGGGAGGGTCTTTGGTATTTTGGTGGATTGAGGTATAGGGGGGATTAAGAATATGTGAGAAATAACTTTTGCAAATGATATGTTGGGGATTAATAGTTCATATTGCTCTTGGTATAACTCAGGTGCTTGAGATTAGCAGCAATCCCTTTCCTGAGGCTGCCTCTTTTTCTTGGTCAGGACTTTACAGTCTATTGTCTATATTCTAGCTAGTCTTGGTGAGTGGCAGGGCCTCTGATTGTCAAATTCAGGGCTGATTCTGACTGTCTGCCCCCAGGCAGGCTGGTCCTTCTGCAGCCTGGCTGGGTGTTAGGGCTGCCGGTATTCTGGAGCCTGCAGGGAGCCCCCTCCCACTCCTGGCAGAGGTTCCTGCCCAGGATGAGCACCCAGCACCCCTGCAGGGCAGCCGCAACTTCACTGGTCCCTGTGATGACTGGTCCCACACCCGCAGTTCCAGGAGGAGGCAGCCCCTGTCCATCAACACTGTCTGGGGTCCGCCTACACTGTCCCACCCTTCCAGGGCAGGCACCACTCCTCCAAGCCAACCAGCTTTCCGCGGAGCCCTTTATGTGGCCTCTGTGATGAGCCCCTCCCAGGCGTGGGTGGTGCAGCCTTTGTCTCTGGCAATGGTGGATCAGTTGTCCCTGCTGCTAGTTCCCAGCTAGCTGGTTCTCTGGCTCACCGTTTGGAGTTTCCGCAGAGCCTGGGGGCCTGTGTGGTGGTGCAGGGCCGGGACCCGCCCCCCCCCCGGCTCCACAGGGGCCTCTAGCCGCTGTTTCTCCGGTGGCCCAGCAGCACTGTTCTCGGCCCTCTCGCAGCCCTGGCCAGTGCACTTCCCCGCTCCCCCACTCTGGCTTCCCGCAGGACTCTTCTCCTCCACCTCTAGCCCGTCGAGAAGCCTCCTCTCCCTGTTGCCGGAGTGTCTCTCAGACAGTCCCTTTCCTGCAAGAGTTCAATTCCGCGTTCCCTACGGCGTTTGCCCTCGCCGCCGGCACTTCATTGTTGAGACTTCCAGTCACCAGGGAGCCTGGAGCTGCCTCAGTCAGACACGCCCCTCTGGGCAGAGTCGCCACTGCCCAGAGCCGACCTCGGCCTGCAAGCCGGTGGGTCGGGTATGCCTCACCTACTGTCCCACTGGTCTCCTCTGCCTCTGGGCTGTGCTCCCCTGTGTCCAGATGCTGCCCGCTCCAATTCCTAGGTTCCTGAAGACATCCCCTGCTCCCTATCCTGTCCTCTAGCTGCTTCAGTACTCAAGAACACCATCAGCACTGCTCTCTACTCTGTCGCCATCTTCTCTCTGGGATTCCTTTCTTTTTGGTGATAGACTGTTTCTTTCTCTATCCATTTTTAGGTTTCGTTGTAATCCCATCAATCTGTGATCTACCACCAGGCTCATATGCTGCTTAGGGTGACAGACCAATTCAGTTGTAACTCAATAAGTCAGCTATCGAACTCACACCCTGCTGGGCTAGACAGAGAGGTTCAATTGTAAACCAATGGATCAGGCACCAGCCCCGTGCAGCCTTGTGGGACAGATTCAGATGTAAATCAGTGAATTGTGATCAGCTGCCACGCTCAGGCACCACTGGGCTAGGTAGTAAAATCCAATTATAATCCAATGAATCTGTGATTGGTCACCAGGCTCCAGAGCCCCTGGGCTAGGCAACAAGGTACAATTGTAATCCAATGAATCTATGATTAGCCACCAGGCCCAGGTGGCACTGGGCTCGACTGTAAGATGCTATTTTAATCCAATGAATCTGTGCTCAGCTGCCACGCTCAGGGGCCACTGGGCTAGACTGAAAGATTCAGTTGTAATCCTATGTGTTTGTGATCAGCCACAGACCCAGAGGCCAGTGGGTGGGACAGACCAATTCAGTTGTGAACCAATGAATCCACCATCAGCCACCGGGCTCACTTGCCACTGTGTGGGGCTGACTGACCCAGCTGAAACTCAGAGAGTTTGTAATCAGCTGCCAGACCCAGGCCTTGCTGGGCAAGAGATACCTCTTCAGGTGCCAACTGTTGTATCTATTCTCAGACAAGGCAGGAAGGGAGAGATTTATTTATATCGAAGTCAGAGAATTATGATCAGGCACCAGGCTCAGGCTCCACTAGGCAGGGCAGTTTGCTTCCAGTGGGTGGGGTTATGAGGACCCTTGTAGGGAAGTTATTTGGCACAGGGCAATTCCCCAGAGGTGTGGGCGATGAATCAGCACAGGGATCCCCATAGCCACTTCCCCACTTCTCTCCTCCAAACCATCACCATAAACTTCCCATGTGTCTCTAGTCCTTTCTGCCCTCCCTCCCCTGGAGCCCAGGGCAGGTGGGTGCCAATGTATTTTCGTTGTGGTCATCCTAGTAGTTCTCAGTCTCCAGCGCTCTCCCAGGCTAGCAAACTCCAAAGTTCTCCACCCTTCTCAGCTGGATGCTGCTCTGCTCTCTGCCATGTTGTGGCAGCTGGGACACCAGCTATGGGACCAGAGCCAACCCTTCTTAGGTGGAGCCCCTGCTCCATCCCTTCAGCTGCTGCCTCCAGTGGGGACCCAGCAAGCCCCCCCATGCCTCTGTGATTCCTACCAGTCATGCTGTGATAAAGTGTCCCCTTCTGTTCTGTCCATGGTTATAGGACCTCTTCCCAGCTGGTGTTTTGTTGGCAACCCCAGCCGATTCTTTCTCCAGAAAAAATAATTCCAGATGTGACCTGGGAGGAGATTGGTGTAGCTCCACTTAATCCTCCACAATCTTGCCAGTTCCTGTGCAGTCTGCTTACTGTATTCTTATGCGATGCCCCTAGCCAACTGAGATATGATGAATGAAAATGTCAACTGTGAGGACATTGTCATGAACTTCCTTATCTTCCAGGTCACTCAGAAACCCCCCATCAAGGTGACCTCATGATGAACTTTCTGATGCCCAGGATGCCTTCAGGCCCTGTCATGTGATGATTCTCACTTCATGAGGGGCACAAACATTTTTATATTTTTGTGTATGGCTATATGCCCCTACTGTATACACTCAATTCAGGGTGGACTTTGTGCTCTTTAAGACCCAGCTGTACCACAAGAACAAATGTTTCAAATTCATATAAAGGCATCCAATGTTTTGAGGAGAGGATGAACAGAATGAAGAAGGTGGCTCCCAAGGTTCTTTCCTAATCATTGAAGGGCCACAGAAACATCCACTGCATTGGCATCCCAGATCCTCTGGTAGGAGATGAAGCAAGAAGAATGGAAAGGAAATAGTTACATTTTTCTACAAGTTGGCCACACTGGGACTGAAACCCAGCGAGTACACACACACACACACACACACACATACACATGGTGCACACAATCAATTGGCAATATTTTTGTATCTCCTTATTTCATGTGCTTATTAATTTTGAAAAATAAGGTTTCTAAGGTTATGATTTAACATCATTATTTCAGATATAAACTATTAAATCCTGAGAACAACTGTCATATAAAAGGAATACAGTGTTAGGCAACCATAATTTCTGGACTGCATGCAGGGCAAACTGCTAAGGAAATTGTGGACTTCAATAACATCCCTTTATGTACAGTTTACAATGTGAAGAAGGTGTATGATGCTGATCCTGATGTTGCCACAGCAACAAGGAAAATGAATAAGGTATGCAAGGATCACACAAATCTAGATATTGTACACAGAACCTAGAAGATCATCAATGAAGATCCAGAATGTTTACCTTGAGTTTTTGAGAGGATTAGTTATACCATGGATGAGGCAAGTTGTAAATGGATGTCATTTTATCTTCCAACAAGATGGTACAGCAGCACATAATGCCAAAAAGGTGCAAGAATTTCTCAGGGTCAATGTTCCTGAATTCTGGTCAAAGGACATCTGGCTGCCTAGTTCGCCAGATGCAAATCCTTTAGACTGTTATATATGGAGCATTTGTGAGAGAGAAGTTAATGAAAAAGCCCATTCCAATAAATAGGCTGTTCAAGCTAAGATTGAAAACATTATGATGTCCATGGATAAAGAAAAGTTCATTAAAGTGTGCTCAAGATTCCGAAGTTGAATTGAGTCTATTATTGCAGCAAATGGAGACTTTTTTGAACAATTTTAAAAATGACTGTTTATGTATTTACATATAAGAATAAATTTATTTAAAATATAACACTTTTGTGGTATGTTTATTTTACTAAAATTTTGCCAATTGATCTTGCACACCCTGTACATATATGTATATATGTGAATATATCTATATACATGTGCATATATATGTGCACACTCACATGAACATATATAATATACATATATTATATATAGATGAATAATTAGAAATTTCTGTCTAACTTGCAAAGTGAAGAACACACCAAAGCTCCTAATATATGGAGATGGACCCTGGCCTTATGGTATTTGGTTCATCCTTAAATATTAAATATCATCTCTATCCTTCCAAGGGACATCTTTGTGTAGAAACAAAAAGGGATGGGCTGACCCTCTAATAGGGCCATGGATGAGGTAAGACTTGTTGGTTTGTTCCTTCTCCCTGCCTACTGCCAACCAGCAATCTGTACCACTCCTGGGTCCTTGGAGGGACCTGCAACATTGGGAATGATTGAGATTCTTTGGGCAGGCAGGCTCAATGGTGCTTGAGGAGTCATCATTAGATCATGCTGTCTCAGGACTTGTCTCTGCTCTCCCATTCTCCTCCCTTTTGGAACCAGAAGAAAAGGGATAGAGATCCAAAAGCAGCACTCCCAAATGACTCATTTTGTCCAGCTCTCCATTTCAAAATACATGCTTTGACTTCAGGCTTTCTTGAAAGTTGTCTCTTATGGAAAACTGGCAAGCTGCCCTTCCAGGTGTGGTCTGACATAGTTTGTAAATTGGCTTTCTCTCTGGTACAGAGAACAAGTGAACATCTTTTGTCCTCCCCATCCTGCTGGCTAGGAAGTCTTACACAAGGCACCAGCTTTGTCATAATTACCTTGGTGAAATTCACCTTCCTCTTCATCTTTGTCTGGACCCACATGGTTTGTTACCTATAGTTTTTGGATCGCTAATGCTTATTTGGTTCTAGGACACCCTGGGGTTTGGTATGTGCCACAATATGGGAGGGTGTGATCTGTTATTTAAGCTCAAATCCATCCTGAGAATTTCACAAGCATTTTCATTCCATGTTACTTCTTAGGTTTTAATTTCTATTTCAAGGGCTGAAGTGGAAATAAACTAATTTTTCTCTTGCCAGAAGGAGAACCAAAGAGGGTGTTGGTGGCATTTATCAGGGATGTAGCCCATGACTTCTACAATATTTCTGGACCCCACTTTCTTCCAGTAAAGTTTAGTATGGCTGGTTTTCTGCACCTAGACAAAAGCTCACATCCATCCTGGTCATGCACATGCTTTAAAACCAGTTCCATCTTGCCCAGATCTGGCATCCTATGTTTCTGTTTCTTGGGAGCACATTCTTTTGTGACCTGCCTGTTCTCATGGTTCTCTTCAAGTGTCATTCTGAAGCCAGACTCTGTCCTGTAGATACCAGCCAACTATAATGCTCACCTGACCTAAGTGACCTCTCCATGGTTAACAGGACTAGGAGTGCTCCCAAAATGTGTTGTTCTCCTGGGGTACCCAACTAACATCTTCCTGTAGTCCTACTGCTGAGGTGGCTACCTAGGAAATTGAGTTATGCTTCTCAGAAACTCAGCAAATGGGTCAAGACTCCCTGTATTTTAACTTTTTCACACCCTATCCTTGACTTCTGACTTCATTCTTTTTAGCAATAATGTTCTTCCATCTAGGAAGCTAAAGGGTGTGGTGTTTTGAGCTGTGTATGTGGTTATTTTTATCCTGTTTTTTTTTGTTTTTGTTTTTTTTGTTTGTTTGTTTGTCTTATCCTGCTTATTTTCATGTGAGGAGCTCATAAACTGCCCTTCAGTGGGGCCTGGTGAGAAAGGAACAGTCTCTGTCAGGACTTCCTTTAGTGGAGCTAGATCACTGGGACCCTGAACGCTGTTGGTAGATACAGAAGTAGCTGCATGGCCTGAAATTACAGAGAATCAGAGTTTGCTGTAGAGAAGGTTGGAACATTGCAGCTTCAAACAAAGATAGCACTATATGGACCTGAATGGGTACAGATATTAAGGACCCCAAACATCAGGCTCTGGTGGAAACTTTAAGGAAACAGCTGTGTTCTAAAGGACCTTTCTCAGAAATAAGAAGTAGGGCAGTCAGGTCTTTCAGTTTGTGTGGTTAGGAGCTGCTGGAGAATGGCAGCTGGGTTTTGCAAGGTGGCTTAGGGACAGGCCAAGCTCCATGCTTAGAATGCCTTCAGTGCTGATCAGTCACCTTGGGAAACCCAGATATTGCCTATATCACCTGTGACTCACTGGAACATAGCTGAAGACCCACCAAGTGTCCCTCTGCCATCCAAAGGTAACACCTGGTCACTTGGTGTTTGTTCCCAGGGTCTAGGACATCATTGCCCCCCAGCTAGCTGGTTGGCCCTTTCCCGTGAGGCACATCTCCCTAAGTTAGTGCCTCTCAAGGTTCTTGGCTGGCCATTCTTAGCTCCTGTACCTCAGACAATGTGCTCTGTGTGCCATGGCTGCACCTACACCAGGGTTTGTATCTCTCATCGTCAGGGTCTTATTTGCATGGATAGAGCAACCTCTCCTATAGCTGCCTGCTATGTGCTCAGGGAGCTCCTGGTTTGAAATGATGGGATTGTGAGGAGGGAAGCTCTTGAACATCACTGCCAGGCCCATCCATTCACCCTTTACACAGTCCTGACACAATGGTCTGACATTGGGTTTTTATAAAATAAATAAATAAGTACTTAAAAAAAAGATAGAAAATAAAACATGGTCTAGATATACCATAGAAATATGTAGAAGTCTATAAAGTACCAATAATATTCCTTAATCACTGGCCTCTTTGCTTTATCTACCTCTCATAACTCTTCTATGAAAGTCTTCTGGAGAAAGCATGTTTGATGTCCAACATTTTTTTTTCCTGTTATCTTCAAATGACTATATGTAATTTAATTTTGCAGATACAGTTTGATTAGTATATCATATACACAAAGAACAAGGCAATATTTTATTTCTAAGTTCTACACCTAAATATTCTCTTTTGATTTTGTTTAGTAATTAGATCCTTTTGAAAAGGAGCAGCAAAGAATTTAAATCAATGAATCCACCTGATTTAAGTTCCTTGATTCTCAGCTGGCTGTGTCTTTCTCTGGATTATCTTCTCCAACTCAGCAGCAAGCAGAAAGCCCTTTCTTTGCTCCTTGCCAAATAATATTTTCAACTATAAGATTTTTTTTGTAAAATCTTAAAAATATTTGTCTTATGGAATTTTATAATTTTTTTAGATAGAGGGGACAGTTTCTGAACTGGACGAATGATCTATTGACTTGAGAAATGCTTCATTTTTCCAAAGAATCTAAATACATGAAACAAACATTTCATTTAAATGAAATTCCACAGTAATATAACCCCCATTTTGTTCAATCACAGATGGAGTTTGGTTTCCATGGTTACTTGTTTCTAGTCAGTGTGCTTTGCCTGGTTCTGTACAGAGCTGGACAAGAGATCAAGCCTCAAGTGTCATTATAATGAGGCAGAAACTGAGAAGAATGCTTTAGTTCATAGCCATGAAGCAGCTTACAACACTTGCAATTTTAAGGTTGCAATTATAACAAAAATACCACAGGGCTTTTTCCTTCCCGAACTGCTTAGTTAGTAATGTCTTAGGACTAAGAATGAGAAGACAAGAAAATATAACCATATTATCTATCTAATTTATCATGTATTACTAGAATAATTTACTCATTCATAAGGCTGAGTTTTTCAAAATAGTTTAAGTAGAATATTATAGTTTGTGTGTGTGCAAGTGTGCGTAAGTTAAAAGAAAATATCAGTTTAGAAATGTGTATTTTGAACTAAGATAAACAACAAATAAAAATATTAAAACTCTTAGAATAAAAGTTATTCTCAGATTCTTTTTTTTTTTTTTTTTTTTTAGATTTTATTTCTTGTTTTCAGAGAGAGGGAGAAAGGCAGAGAGGGTGAGAGACATCAATGTATGGTTGCCTCTCACCTGCCTGTAGATACGGATCTGGCTGGAGACCTGGCTTGCAACCTGATTATGTGCCCCAGCTGGGGAATCTAACCAGGGACCTGGGTTCACAGGCCAGTACCTTATCTGCTATGCCATCAGCCAGGGTTATTCTCAGATCCTATAGTCAAGAATAGCTCTGATCCATTCCATTTTATTCATGGAAATTATTTTTTTCTTATGAAACAATAATAGGAGGGAGGATACCTAAAGAGTATTTTATTTATAAAAAGTACGCATTCATTATTACATGTTTAAATATTAATAACCTTCAAAATACTCTTCATTTGATGCAATAGAGACATTTTTTCACTGCTCAAAATAGGTTTTGAACTCATCAATTTTTATGCTTTTTAGTGCTTTTGTTGTTTTGTGTGTGTTTATTTGTTTCACCTCTTCCAGATGGGCAAAATGTTTCCATTTCAGGATGTTTTCTTCCAGGGAAACACCAAGTGTTTCCCTGGGGGAGGCATAGTTTTTGGTCACTACTGAATGTTCGGCCGGGAAGCTGAATGCAGTCTCTCACAACACCAGCTGGTACACTCATATAGATGGGTTCCTAGAACACTCATCTAGTGAGGGAAGTCTGTACATAAGGGGCTCACCCTTCAGAAGATAGTTCCATTTCGCAGGGACCCACTTCTATAGTGTAGATTTAGAATGGTGTTTTAGTAAGCCAAACTATATTTAAAAAATTACATTTATTGTGTATGTGCTATTTGTATCAAATCAAAACAACTTGATATACTTTCAGTTTAATTTGGCCTCTAGATAGAAATGATGCTGTTGTTATTACTTCCAGATCACATCCAAAAATGTTAAGATTGTTACATTGAAAAAAGCACCGAGGGAACTAATGGTAGAAATATTTTATAGTAAACCTATATTATTATACACTTCAAGATGTTGAGCAGTAGTCCTTATCGCTTGACAGACAATAGAAATATATTCTGTCCCTTCACTATTATCTGCTAGCTGTTCTTGGAGGCACAACATCTGTACCAAGCAGAAAACTGAGATTCCCCTTTTGTTTTAAAGCTGTGCCATTTTGAAAGGGCCGAGTACAATCCTTTTCCTCTTACAACTTCTTGGGTCCCAAATCCCACAAGTAAACTGTTATGGGTAAAGGTATAATTGGAGATGCCTTGAAAACTGTGCTTCTAAGTCTCATGTTTATTCACACAATTTATATTTTAGTGTTTTAAAGTGTTAAGCAAGGAGATTATTCCATTTACATCCAATGAAATAACACTAGAACTGGTACCCTACCCTGGGGTCTGAATTCAGGGCAGCTGTGTAATTGGATGGGAAAAATAAATCTTTATTTTCATTACTGGGTAACTGAAGTTTCTGTAACATTCCTTTCAATTTTGAATATAGGCAATAAAGCCCCATTAAATTAGCCAGATATACAACTTTCTCCCAAAACATTATTAATGTTTTGATATCACATTTCAGTGATATCAGGTTTCTCAAAATGTCTTTTATGTGCATGGATAGTTTGGACTTATGAGAGTTATGAGAGTTATGAGACCTTTTATTGTTAATGATTAATAAAAAGCATATATGTATATTGGTATATAATGCATTTGTAGTTGTAAAGAAGATTGCTATTTTAATATATTGGTTTTCTTCAAATTCTGTTTATTTTAAATTTTTTAAATTTAATTTTATTTATTTATTGTTGTATTACAATTGTTTCATTTGTCCCCCATTGCTCTCCATCATTCCTCACCATCCCTTCTCCTGCAGTCAATCCTAATCTCATTGTTCATGTTCATCAATCTTTCACATTAGCTCCTCCGCTAAACCATTCTTCTTCTTTCCCTACTTCTCTCCCTCCCCTTGTCATTCTGCTCATTTTTCTCCCATGTCACTGGTTCAATTTACTTTTTAAAGATTTAAAAAATATTTTATTATACATATATATATATATATGTATGTATATATAAAACTATTCACCCCAAGGAAGCAAAATACACTTTCCTTTCAAATGTACATGGAACTTTTTCAAAGATAGACCACATGGTAAAACACAAAGTAGCCTCTGAAAATTAAAAAAAAAAAAGAATTATATCAAGCATCTTCTCAGATCGCAGTGGCTTGAGGCTAGAAACCAAACTCTAGGAAAATACCTCAAAACATTCAAATTCCTGGAGGCTGAATAATTTGCTATTGAATAACAATTGGGTTAAAACTGAGATCAAGAAAGAAATAAAAATTTTTCTGGAAGCAAATGAAAATGAACACACAACAACTCAAAACCTATGGGACACAGCAAAGGCAGTCCTGAGAGGGAATTTATAGCAATACAAGCCTGCCTAAAAAGGTTTGAAGAAGCTCATATAAACAACCTAATCCTACAGCTATAAGAACTAGAGGAAGAACAACAAACAAAACCCCAGGGAGCAGAAGGAAGGAAATAATCAAGATTAGAGCAGAATTAAATGGCATAGAGAAAAAAAGAATAGTTCAAAGGATCACTAGATCCAGGAGCTGGTTTTTGGAGAAGATAAACAAAATGGACAAACCATTATTCAGACTCATCAAGAAAAAAAAGAGAGGACCCAAATAAATAAAGTCAGAAACAACAAAGGAAAAATCACAACTGATACTGTAAGGGGGATGTAAAGGGTTAACGGGGGATGTAAGGAAGCCCCCCTTAACGGCCCTGGCTAAGCCCCCCTTAAGGCCTGTAAGGGGGATGTTAAGGGTTAACGACCTTGGCTCTTGGGCAGCAGGTAGCTTGAGTGTAAAGGCCTTGGCTCCTGGACAGGAACCAGCTAGCTGTAGCCAGCTTGAGTGATAAGAAACGTGCTGAAAAACTAGCTTTAATTTCTATGTCTGTTTCTGTAACCTTGCAAGGCCAGGGAGTGAAACTTCAACTGTAAAAGTTGCTTTTTGCCTTAGCTCAGGGCCCAGAATTTGGAGAGCAGCTTCTCCTCTGGGACCGTGCGTGAATAAAGGATCGTACTCCTGCACTTCCCCAGTGTCTGGTCAGTTTCCTTCTGAACTCTGATAGAACAATACCACAGAAACAAAAAGGATTGTAAGAAATTACTATGAACAGATACATGACAAAAAATTTGACAACTTGAGTGAAATGGATAAATCTCTGGAAACATAATCTTCCAAAACTGAGTGAGAAGAAGCCGAAAGCCTGAATAGACTATTAACAATTAGTGAAATTGAAGAAGTAATAAAAAACTCCTAGCACAAAAAGGCCATGGACCAGATGGCTACACAGGTGAATTTTACCAAACATTTGGGGAAGAACTAACTACTATCCTTCTCAATCTATTCCAAAAAATCCAAGAAGAGGGAAGACTCCCAAACTCTTTCTATGAGGATCATATTATTCTAACCCCAAAACCTGGTCAAGACACAACAAAGAAAGAAAACTACAGGCCAATATCTCTGATGAACATAGATGCCAAAATCCTCAACAAAATATTGGAAAACTGGATCCAGCAATATATTAAAAAGATCATACAACATGATCAAGTGGGATTCATCCCAGGGATGCAAGGAAGGTACAATTTTCACAAATCAGTAAATGTAATACACCACATAAACAAACTGAAAGACAAAAACCATATGATCATATCAATAGATGCCTAAAAAGCATTTGATAAACTACAGAACCCATTTATGATAAAAATGCTCAGTAAGATGGGAATAGAAGGAACATACCTGAACATAATAAAGACCATATATGAGAAACCTTCATCCAACATCTTACTCAATGGGCAAAAACTGAAATCCTTTTCCTTAAGAGCAGGAACAAGACAAGGGTGTCCACTCTCTCCACTTTTATTCAACATAGTTTTGGAAGTTCTAGCCAGAGCAGTTAGGTAGGAATAAAGAATTAAAGGACTCCAAATTGGAAAGGAGGAAGTAAAACTGTCATCATTTGCAGATGACATGATCGTGTACATAGAAAACCCTATAGACTCCACCAAAATCTACTCAAACTAGTAACTCAGTTTGGCAAAATAGCTGGATGCAAAGTCAATATCCAGAAATTGAAAGCATTTTTGTATACCAACAATGAAGCATCAGAGAAAGAAACTATAAAACAAATCCCATTTGCCATAGCAACAAGAAAAATAAAGTATCTAGGAATAAACTTAACCAAGGAGGTAAAATACCTGTACTCTGAAAATTATAGAACACTGAAGAATTTAAGGAAGATATAAATAAATGGAAGCATATACCATGTTCATGGATGGAAAGAATTAACATAATAAACATGACCATACTACCCAAAGCCATCTATAGATTCATGCAATCCCTATCAAAATACCAACATCATATTTCACAGACCAGGAACAAATATTTAAAATATTTATATGGAGCCTAAAATCAACCTGAATAGCAAAAGCAATATTGAGAAAGAAGGACAAAGTAGGAGTAATCACAATAACAGATATCAAGCTATGTATTATTACAAAGCCATAGTAATCAAAACAGTCTGGTACTAGCACGAGAACAGAAAAACAGATTCATAAACATAATGGAGAGCCCAGAAATAAATCTAGGACTCTATGGGCAAATAATATCTGAAAAACAAGAAAGGAACATAAAATGGAGTGCAAATAGCCTCTTCAGTAAGTAGTGTTGGGAGAATCAAATAGGAACATGCAAAAAAATGAAACTAGACCATCAACTTACACCATACACCACAATAAACTCAAGATGGATAAAATACCTAAACATAAGCTGTGCCACCATAAAAGTCTTAGAGGAAAACAGAGGCAGAAAAATAGCAGATATCCCACACAGCAATATTTTCACTGAAATCTCTCCCAGGGCAAGGGAAATAAAGGAGCAAATAAACAAGTGAGACTACAACAAACTGAAAAGCATCTACTCAGCTAAAAAAAAAATCAGCAAAATTAAAAGGGAATGAAGCGTATTGGAAAACATATTTGCCAATGATACCTCAGTCAAGAGTTTGATTGGCAAAATACGTAAAGAACTTATGTGACTCCATACCAGGGAGACAGACAGCCCAAATGAATAATGGGCAAAGGACCTGAACAGGAAGACATACAAGGGGAACATAGACATATGAAAGAATGCTCAACATCACTAGCTATCAGAGAGATATAAATTAAAACCACAATGAGATGCCACCTCACCTGTCAGAGTGGCAATGGTTAACAAATCAACAAACAACAAGTGCTGGTGAGGCTGGGGAACAAAGGGAACCCTAGTACATATTGGTGGGAATGCAGGCTGGTGCAGCCACTATGGAAAACAGTATGGAATTGTCGGGACCCCCTGAGTCAAGGCATGGCCAGACTCAGGGCTTCGAGGCGGGCTGATGGCCAAAAAGGTCAACAGCTTGGCTGAGAAGAGTTCCAATGATTACAAAGTTCCACATCATGTTTAGAGGACAAGCTGACCTTCAGCAAGAGTAAATAGCGGCTGTGTAGTGAAAGACATAACATAAGTAGTATGATTCGAAAGTGATAATAATTAGTTACTAAGAAATTAGCAAATGTCTTGTGGGGAAAGTACTTTCAGCCAAAATAATTTCACTAGGAGATAGGCTTGAATGCTTGAAAAAACCTATATAAGTTTTGTGTGAAGAATAAAGTGGTGCTGTCACCACAAGTAGCAGTCCTGACCCCAACGTTTTTGTGTCTGTCTTTTCATTACGAATCCTACCCTGTCTATCATTCCTCTGGCCCGCAGGACTGTGGCACGGAATTTCCTATAAAAACTAAAAATCCTACTGCCTTATGACCCAGAGATTCCACTGCTAGGATCATACCCAAAGAATCCTGAAACACCATTTCAGAAGAATCTACGTACCCCTATGTTCATAGCAGCACTATTTTACAATACCCAAGTGCTGGAAACAGCATATGTGCCCATCAGTGGATGAATGGTTCAAAAAACTTTGGTACATTTACACAATGGAATACTACATAGCAGAAAGAAAGAAGAAACTCCCACCTTTTGTGACAACATGGATGGAACTGGAGAGTATTATGCTTCGTGAAATAGGCCAGTCAGTGAAAGACAAATACCATATGATCTCACCCAATGTAGGAGACTAATGAACAAAACAAACAAATAAGCAAAATGGAACCAGATATATGAATACAATGAATAGACCTTCAGTGTGCAGAGAGGATAGAGAGGGTGAGGGGAAGAAAGAGGCAAAGAAGGGAAACAATTTAGTCAAGGAACTAGCATGGATGAACCATGGACATCATGGACAACATATGGGATTGACTTGTGGGAGGGGGATGAGGACAGTGGAGCATGGGAGAGCAATGAGGGGAAATGGGAAAAATGTAGTACAAGAATAAAATAAAATTTAAGTACAAAAGAAATGGGAAGAAGGAAAGTAGGAAAGAAGGAAAGAAGGAAGGAGGAAGAAAAGAGAGAAAGAGAGTAAGAGAAAGAAAGAAGAATCTCTGTCTAAGCAGAATATTTGCTGAAAGTTGGGTAGTAGACTGGGGTTCTACATATCCACTTGCTCTCCAGCCAAAACTCCAAAATGATAATGTAGCCACACCCAAGCACTAAGCGTGTTGAAGAGAAACAGCACCAGACATTCTGCTGAGCACCAATCCTGGTTAACCTCATGAAGTTTAATGATGGAAAGAGTAAAAGCACTTCAGATGAAAAGGAGGAAATAGTAAATGAAGGCTAAGAAAAAGAAATTACCTCTGAAAATGAACCATTATTACAAAAATCATAAAGTTACATCATGAAAACTCTTTGATATTCTTGCTATTGAAAACCATCAAGATTGAATGGGATAAAATGAAAATGGAGAAGGAAAAGACAAGGAAACAAAATAGCCTTTGTCTGAATTAAATTTTCATTCCAAAAATTAAAGAACAGGATTCCCAAAGAACAGAATCAATTCAGTTCCTTAGATGCTTTCCTCCATTGCAAGGAAAAAAAATAAAAAGAATTACAGAGAATGTAATTATAACTGTTTCAGCAAGAGGAAAAAAGAATAATTAAATTATTGTTCAAGACATTAAATATCATTGGAGAAATGTTTCTTCAGAAAAGAAAATTAACAACATAAATAAAATGAAGCAACCCCTGGAAAGAATTTATCACTTCAGGTAAATTAAAAAGAAAGAAAGAAAGAAAGAAAAGAAACCTCTATTTAAGAAAAAAGTCACCTATGCAAATGAGGAAAAATAACACAAATCTAAAGAAGAAAAATAAAACATTACCTGCAAAGAAACAGTCTAGCCTTTACATTTTCTGTAACAATAAACATCAGCTGTTGGAGGAGGATGTTTAAGATGCCTTGAGCTAATTTTTATCTTAATAAACAGGTATTCAAATACACAAAGAATTCACATACAGATTAGTTTGAAAAGTGTTTAAGTTTTCAATATATAGTGCTTGCTTTGGCAGCACATATACTAAGTTTTCAGTATGTAATTCAGTAATATTCCAATTAGCTATAAAATAATTTTAAATGAAGTGCTCATAATTGGGGGAGCCAGGTATAAAAATATGACAACTAATACAAATTAAGCCTAAATTATTGTTCAAGAAAAGTTATGAGGAGAAGGGAAGATGGCGACAGAGTAGAGAGCATTGTTGATGGTGTTCTCAAGTACCAAAGCAGCTAGAGGACAGGATAAGGAGCGTGAGACGTCTTCAGGACCCTAGGGATTGGAACGGGCAGCATCTGGACACAGGGGAGCAGAGCCCAGAGGCAGAGGAGGCCAGCAGGACAGTAGGTGAGGCGTTCCTGAACTAACGACCAGCAGGCCCAGGTCAGCTCTGGGCAGGGGCGGCACTGCCCAGAGGGGCGCGTTTGACTGGGGCCAGTTCCTGGCTCGCTGGTGACTGGAAGTATCAACAAAGAAGTGCGGGCACCGAGGGCGAACGCCGTAGGGAACCCGGAATTGAACCCTTGCAGGGGAGGGACTGTGAGAAACTCACTCCTGCAATGGGGAGAGGAGGCTCTGCGCACATGGGGCTAGAGGCGGAGGAGAAGAGTCCTGCGGGAAGCCGGAGCAGGAGAGCGGGAAGTGCACCAGCGGGGCGGCGAGAAGGCAGAAAATGGAGCTGCTGGGCCACTGGGGAAACAGCAGCTAGAAGCCCCTGCTAGGGGGGGAGGCCCAGCCCTGCACAACCACACAGGCCCCCAGGCTCCGCGGGAAACTCCAAGTGGCAAGCCGGGAACTAGTGGCAGGGTAACTGACCCACCATTGCCAGAGACAAAGGCTGCACCGCCCACGCCTGGGAGGGGCTCATCACAGAGGCCAGTTAAAGGACTCCAAGGAGAGCTGATTGGCTTGGGGGCATGGTGCCCGCCCCGGAAGGGCGGGACAGTGTAGGCGGACCCCAGACAGTGTTGACGGAAAGGGGCTGCCTCCTCCCGGAACTGCGGGGGTGGGGCCAGTCATCACAGGGACCAGCAAAATTGCGGGCTGCCCTGCAGAAGTGCTGGGTGCGCGTCCTGGGCAGGAACCTCCGCCAGGAGAGGGAGGGGGCTCCTTGCAGGCTCCAGACCACCGGTAGCCTTAAAACCCAGCCAGGCTGCTGAAGGCCCAGCCTACCTGGGGGCGGAAACTGAGAATCAACCCTACTGTGAAAATCAGAGGCCCTGCCACGCGCCAAGACGGGCTAGAATACAGACTATAGACTGTAAAGTCCTGACCAAGAAAAAGAGGCAGCATCAGGAAAGGGATTGCTGCCAATCTCAAGCACCTGGATTATACCGAGAGCAATATGAACTATTAAGCCCCAACATATCCTTTGCAAAAGTTACTCCTCACATATTCTTAATCCCCCCCATACCTCAATCCACCTAAATACCCAAGACCCTCCACTACTCTCAAATTAAAGTCTATTCACTCTGTGGCTATAACTCATTCCCAGTCCTCAATCTAAGTATTCCTCCCTTCCCCAGCCTTTCTAAACCCTTTCTTTATTCTTTTCTTCCTTCCTCTTTTTTTTTTTTTTTTAATTTTTCTTTTCCTTTTCTTCCTGGTAAAGCCTACAGGTTCTGGCTCCACCTGGACCAATCAGAAATCATAAAGGGGGAACACACAGCTAAAACGTTTCCTTATTAATATTGATTTCTCTTTGTCTTGTGACTTTCACCCCCCATCCTTTTTTTTTCCTTTCTTTCTTTCTTTCTTTCTTTCTTTCTTTCTTTCTTTCTTTCTTTCTTTCTTTCTTTCTTTCTTTCTTTCTTTCTTTCTTTCTCCTTTCTTTTCTCCCTGATAAAACCCACTGGTCCTAGCTCCACCGGAACCAAACAGAGACCATAAAGGGTGAACAGAAACCTAAACCTTTTATTTATTAATATTGATTTCTCTTTCTCTTGGGACTTTCTCCCTTTTTTTCTTTTTTTCTTTTTTTTTCTTTTCCTCTGCTAAAAGCCCTCAGGTCCAGGCTCTATCTGGACCAGTCAGGGATTATTAAGGGTGAACAGCCATCTAAACCCTTTCTTCTTATTATTATTATCATTTTTATTACTTTTTTCCTTTTGCAATTTTTTTTTGTTTGTTTGTTTGTTTGGTTGGTTGGTTGGTTTGGTTTGGTATTTTGTTTTTGTTTTTTTTGTGTATGTTTTTTGTTTTTGTTTCTGCTAAAAGCCCACAGGCCCAGAATACAACCAGACAGCCCAAATAAAGGACACACCAAGATCAGCAAGTGGAGAAAATCTGGGAGATGGCAACATTGAACTCCACAAATATCCTATCACAGAAGGGTGCTCAACTAAAGCAAGGAAGCAAAGCAGGTTAACCCAAGGAAAGAACAAAAATAAACAAATAAAGAGCAAGCAAGAACAGACACCCAAAATGGGCAAAAAAAGAATCAGTCCATCACCAAAAGGAAAGGAAGAATCCCCAGAAAGAACACAAAATGAAACAGAGGCACCTGGAATATCAGATAAGGAATTCAAAAGAATGATGATAGAGAAGCTCAGTGAGCTCTGCCACATCCAAGAAAACTGTAAACAACTCCAGGAGAACTACAAACAACTCCAGGGAAATTACAAAGAACTCCAGGGAAATTACAAAGAACTCCAGGGGAATTACAAAGAACTCCAGGGAAATTACAAAGAACTCCAGGGAAGTTACAAGGAACTTACTGAGAACTACAACAGCATGAAAAAGGACATGGAAACTATCAA
>PVIW01014615.1:0-22692 GCA_004026585.1 Noctilio leporinus
TCCTCCCCACCCACCCATTCCCCCCAAAGTCAATCCCACCTGTTGTCCATGTCCATGGTTCTTTTATGCTAGGTTCTTGTCTAAGCTGCTCACCTTCCTTGCCTCTGCCTCCCCCCTCCCCTCAACCCCCTTCTCCCTGACCACTGAAGGCCTATTCACTGTATTCATATGTTTGGTTCTGTTTTGCTTGTTGTTAGTTTTGTTCATTATTGTCCTGTGAGGGGTGAGATCATATGGTATTTGTCCTTCCTTGACTGGCTTATTTCTAAGCATAATACTCTCCAGTTCCATCCATGTTGTTGCAAAGGGTAGGAGTTCCTTCTTTCTTTCTGCTGTATATTATTCCATTGTGTAAATGTACCAGAGTTTTTTTATCCAGTCATCCATTGATGGGCACTTAGGCTGTTTCCAGCATTTGGCTATTGTAAATCGTGCTGCTATGAACATAGGTGTACATAGGTTCTTATGAATTGGTGTTTCAGGATTCTTTGGGTATAGTCCAAGTAGTGGAATTGATGGATCAATAAAAGGTGAAAGATTTTTATGATCTGAAGAGAAACCAGAGTATAGAGATGTATTCTTTTAATCTTCTTTTGTCTGGGAAACTCCTTATTTCTCCTTTCATTTTGAACGAGAGCCTTGCTGGGTAGAGTGTTCTTGGTTGCAGGCCTTTGTTTCCCATTACTTGAAATACGTTTTGCCATTTCCTTCTGGCTTGAATTGTTTCTGTTGAATAATCATTTGATAGCCTTATTGGAGCCCCTCTACATGTAATTTGCTGTTTCTCTCTTGATGCTTTTAGGATTCTCTCTTTGTCTTTGAAATTTGCCATTTTAATTATGATGTGCCTTGGAGTTGGTCTGTTTGGGTTCTTCTTCATTGGGATCCTCTGTGCTTCCTGAACTTGAGTAATGTTTTCATTCATCATTTAGGGAAATTTTCTATCATTACTTTTTTGAACAGGTTTTCCATCCCTTGTTTCTCTTCTTCTGGTGTCCCTATGATATGGATGTTACTACGTTTCATGTTTCATGTTGTCCTGTACTCTCTTAAAACCTCTTCATTCTTGTTCAGCCTTTTTTTATTCTCATGTACTGTCTTGGAATATTTGTCTACGTTGTCCTCCAACTTGCTGATCCGGTCCTCTGCTTCCTCTAGCCTACTGTTGATTCCTTGTACTGTATTCTTCAATTCAGAAATTGTATTCTTCATTTCCTCCTGGCTCTTACTGATAGTTTCTAAGTCCTTTTTGGTGCTGTTTTAGTTCTCAGTAACTTCCTTGTAACTTTCCTGGAGTTCTTTGTAGTTCTCCTGGAGCTATATTTTTCTTTGAGCTGGCTGAGCTCATTGATCTTCTCTATCATCATTCTTTTGAATTCCATATCTGATAGTTTGTTTGCCTCTGTTTCATTTAGTGATCTTTCTGGGAATTCTTCCTTTCCTTTTGGTGATGGACTGGTTCTTTTTCCCCCATTTTGGGTGTCTGTTGTTGCTTTTTTTCTTGGATTAATCTGCTTTGCTTCCTTGCCTTAGTTGAGCACCCTTCTGTGTTAGGAGATTTGTGAAGTTCAGTGTTGCAGTCTCCTAGATTCTCTCCACTTGTTCCCTTGGGTGGCCTTTATGTCGTTAACTTGGGCTGTTTGGTTGTATTTTGGATTGATTGTGCATGTTGTTCCTTTCCTTCCAGTTGTCTGATTGAGAGACATTCCTTCTATCCTTTCTCATACACTGTTTTTGAGCTGCTCTGCTCCAAGTCTTAGGGACCTGCAGACGTCTCATGCTCCCTATCCTATCCTCCAGCTGCTCTGGCACTTGAGAACTCCATTAGCACTTGTCTCTGAGCACTTGTCTCTGGTGTCTCAGAGACGCCATCTTGTCTCTGTTGAGATTTCTTAAGGTCCCCTCTATTACTGAATGGTTTTATAATTTTGAGATTAAGGCTGCAGGTGATTCTCATCAATTATATGCATGAAAAAAGTTGAGATTAAGTGTATTTTCTTCTGGAAACAGCAATATCGGTAACATCATTAGCCTACATTTATTAAGCACTTCCAAAGTGTCTCATATAATCATTTTTATAAACAGCTTTATTGAGCTATAATTTAAATTCCACACAGTTTACATATTATTTAAAGTATACACTTAAGTGGCTTTTAGTATATCCACAGAATTGTGCAACTGTCACCACTATCTATTTTATCACTCCTAAAGGAAACCTTGCACCCCTTAGTTACCTCCACCAAATTGTCACCCACCCCTGACCTAGGCAACCAGTGATCATCTGTTTCTCTGATTTGCCTATTCTGTATATTTAATATGAGTGGAAAGAGCAAATTAAGGCACAGAGAGGTGGAATCTCAGAAAAGTTCACAAAGCTGTAAGTAGCAGAGCCAGGATTTTATACCCAATCCATGTCCTTCATTCCTTCCCTGGAAGGCAGTTTGACTTTAATAGTTGATTCTCAATGCTTCCTTCAGGTTACTTTTTCTAAAAAAGTGAATCTAGAGCAAACAAACAAATAAATAAACCTTCTAAGCCTCTTTTATTGGCTTTTGTTATTGACAATGGTGTTGTGTAAGATAGTCCTTAAACCAAAGTTGTGTATGGGTGTGGTGCCTTAAGAGAACAGTCCTTTTTTCTTTGCCAAAATTCAGTGAAACAGGATGCTTTACTTTGGTCATGGATACCATGGTCTTGGGCTGTAATGGGATGGAGCCAATGGCTAAAGTGATCTACTGTATTTAATAATTGTATGATTCTTTATTAAAGATGGTTTATAGCCCTGGCTGGTGGCACAGTGGATAAGGTGCCGGCCTGTGAACCCAAAGGTCGCTGGTTCGATTCCCAGCCAGGACAACATAACAAGGTTGCAAGCCAGGTCTCCAGCCAGGTTTGTGGCTGGAGGCAGGTGAAAGGCAACCATACATTAATGTTTCTCTCCCTCTCTTACTCTCTCCCTTCCCCTCTCTCTGAAAAATATTAAAATCTTTAAAAAAATAAATACATAAATAAAGTTGAGTTGTATTAATGGGAGGGATGGGATCTGACTCAGAAACCAAATTCACTTTTTACTATGAGTTTGGCACTATCTCTAGGACAGCTTTCATGAAAGGGAGTTCTACAATATACTATTTCTGTGATATATTTCACAAAAATAGCATTTCAGAGTAAAATAAATTTTAAAGAAAAAAATGCTTAATTTTCTACAATATATCTAAAATATCATTTAGCATGCAATAATTATATAAGCTATTGACATTTAAAATTTTTTTATATTAACTCTTCAAAATTCAGGATGTACTTTCAATATTTGTAAACATGTTTATTTGTGTAAATGTATTTGTGCATGTGTTTGATAATATTGCAATTGATATTCCTTAAAAAAGTAATTCTTTAAGCAAATGAATTAACATAAGTATTTTGAGATAATGAAAACTTTTAAATGTTTTATTTTATTTTATTTTTTAAAAGATTTTATTTATTACTTTTAGAAAGAGGGGAAGGGAGAGAGACAGAGAGGGAGGGAGGGAGACCTCAACGTATGATTGCCTTTCACCTGCCTTCAGCTATGGACCTGGCTGGAGACCTGGTTTACAACCTGGTTATATGCCCTGGCTGGGGAATCGAACCAGCGACCTTTGGGTTTGCATGCTGGCAGTTTAACCACTGAGCCACCAGCCAGGGCCTGAGATAATGAAAACCTTTTATCAAAAAAAAAAAAAAAAAAAAAAAAAAGAAAATAGATGTCTTGAGAAACTGTGGTGTGCATGTAAATGAGTTCTCATATCTTCATAGTCTTTCTGTCTTTGAGCTAGTTTGTTTATTTAGAAGGAATTAAAAATGCAGAGAAAAACTATAAAACAAACAAAAACTAAATAGACACCTCCTAGTAACTAGGCATGAGGAGGGAGTAGAATTCCTGGATTTTGTTCCCAGCCTGGCAGCTGATTTAGTTTACCACTTCCAGCCTCTGCTCCTGCAACAGCCTCATTTGCTTTACTACTAGTGTAGGAGAGGTTTGTGGTGATGATATGAAAATAAGCATTGTGGACATGTGATGACATTGTTAGGCTGATGAATTACAATCATGGAGAACAGTATTATGCTCATTTTCTGGCAGTCTTGATTTCTTAGAAATTGGGAGGCCTCTGGAAATAACTAGGAGGCTAGGCTGAGATGTAAAGTTTTCATGGGAATTAAGTAATACAGGGTAGGTTTTGTTTTATGAATATTAATCTTTGATCCTTTTATTTTGGGGTTTTTAGTCTTGGTCAGTAATATTTGGAAATAAAGAAATACTCTTCTTTTTCACAAACTGCTTAATGTTTGGAAATTGATGAGCTAAAGATTATGATCATGCGCCATTGGGTCAATCCCATTTCCAATATACCAAGGCCATTTGGGAACTAATTGTAAAAGGCTTTCTTGAGAGATGAAAATGGATTTAGTTTGGGATCAGATTATGGAAGACAATCTGAGAGTTGAGAATTAAGTTAAGGGATTTGGATTTTATCCTTTAGACAACAGAGAGTCAAGGAAGCAATGTAACTAAGAAAATTATATGTGATATTTTTGAAAGACTTTTCTTATGGCTCATAAGACAGACAGAACAATGCTTGATTCCTTGCTGCAGAGGGACCAAAGAGAGGGTAGTGAAGATATCCAGGATTGAGATGAGGACAGATTAACATTGCTGAATTCAGTAGTGGGAAAGAAAGGCATGGTTAGAGAGTCATTACAAAGGAAGCATTGACAGCACATAGTAATTGATTTGATATGGATGCTAATCCTTTGCAATTAATTTGTGCCCCAGTTGTGACATGAAAGGGCGAAATTTTTTAAAAGATAATTCACTAGGACCAAAAATGCTTATAAACTGAAAGATTAATAGCATTGGCATGAGTCAAACTTAATTAAAACATTTTTTTTTTAAGTTAGTGAAGAACAGGTTTTGGTTCTGTCAATTTAATTAGAAACAATCTTCTTTTCTTTTTTTACTGTCTCCCCTCCCACAAGGCAGTAGGGGAGGATGAGATTTAAAATATTTTCAAATTATTAATACATGGGCAGAAAATACTTTCATATTTGAGATTTCAAATCTTTCCTATAGCTAATACTGCACCCTTAAAATTTCCCTGTTCTGCAGTTTATATAAGCATTGTTATCATCACAATATAGCTATTTTTATTATTAATGACTCTTATTTAGCATTTAGTATGAGGCAGACATTATACTCACATTATGTCTACTATTTTATTTAATTCTCATAACCATCTTATAAAAGTAAGTACCATTTTGTTATTGCACAGAGAAGGAAACTCAGGCTTAGAGGTGTAAAATAACTTGTTCGAGATCATACGGGTAGTAATTGGCAGAGCTAGTTTTTTTTAAAAAAGATTTTATTCATTAGCCCTGGCTGGTGGCACAGTGGATAAGATGCCGCCTGTGAACCCAAAGGTCACTGGTTCGAGTCCCAGCCAGGACACATAACCAGGTTGCAAGCCAGGTCTCCAGCCAGATCTGTATCTAGAGGCAGGTGAAAGACAACCATACATTGATGTCACTCTAGTCTCTGCCTCTCCCTCTCCTCTCTCTAAAAATAATAAATAAAATATTTTAAAAATTAAAGATTTTATTTATTATTTATTTGAAGAGATGGAGAATTGAAAAAAAAAAAAGATTGTATTCATTATTTTCAGAGAGAAAGGCAGGGAGGGAGGAAGAAAGGGAGAAAAACATCAATGTATGGTTGCCTTTCACCTGCCTCCAGCTAAGGACCTGGCTGGAGACCTGGCTCGCAACCTGGTTATGTGCCCTGGCTGGGAATTGAACCAGCAACCTTTGGCAGGCCTATCTACTGAACTACCAGCCAGGGCAGAACTCAAATCACTTTGACCTAAATGCTCTATTATATCTGGTAAAACACTTTGAAGTCCATCTCTAGCAGACATGTGGGGAGCATTGGGTTTAGAGCTAAAAATCAGCATAATATTGTACCTTCTAAAGAGAAAATGGTTTTAAAAGCTAGGAATTATTTCAAAAATGTTTGAGACCATGTTTCTAGGTGCTATTATTTTGCTATATATTGAAAACATCTCCATAAATCAGTGACTAATAGTAATGAGTCACTACCTGATCAGGTAGTTTTTTTTAAATTGTGGCAAAAACAAACAAACAAATAAACAATTTACCATCTTAGAACTAATATTCAGTAAAGTTGACGTACACAGAATCAATGTACAAAAATACAATGAACTATCTGAAAAGGAAATTAAGAAAATAATCTAATTTATTATAACATCAAAAACAATAAAATATTTAGGAATAAACCAAAGAGGTGAAAGATGAGTGTACTGAAAATTATAAAACATTGATGAAAGAAATTAAAGGAGATAAAAATAAATGAAAAGACATCCTATGTTCATGAATTAGAAGACAATATTGCCAAAATAGTCATAGTAGACAAATCAATTTATAGATTAAGTGCAATCCCTATTGAAATCCCAGTTACATTTTACATCTCTTTTTATAAGAAACAGAAAAAGTCCAAAAATTAATTTGGAACCACAAAGACCTTGAATAGCCAAAACCATTCTGAGAAAGAATATTGAAGCTGGAAACATCACACTTTCTGATTTAAAAATATATTACAAAGCTACAGTAATACAATGTGACACTAACATAAAACAGAGATCAATGGCACAGAATAGCTCAGAAATCATGTATGTACAGGGTGCGTGTGATAAATTGGCAAAATTTTAGTAAACATACCACAAAAGTGTTATAACTTGAAATAAATTTATTCTTATATGTAAATAAATAAACATAGTCATTATTTTTTAAATTGTTCAAAAAGTCTCCATTTGCTGCAATAATAGACTCAATTTGATTTCTTGAGCATGCTTTAATTAACTTTTCTTTATCCATGGGCATCATAATATTTTCAATCTTAGCTTTAACAGCTTCTTTATTGGAATGAGGTTGTTTAGTAACTTCTCTCTTACAAGTGCTGCATACATAATAATCTAAAGGATTTGCATCTGGTGAACTAGGAGGCCAGATTTCCTTTGACCAGAATTCAGGAACATTGACAGTGAGAAATTCTTGTACCTTTTTGGCATTATGTGCTGGTGCACCATCTTGTTGGAAGATAAAATGATGTTCATTTGTGACTTGCTTCATTCACTGTACAACTACTTCTCTCAAAACATCAAGCTAAACATAAGTGGTCACCTTTAAGCCTTGTGGAAAAAAAATGCAGGGTGACAACATCTCCATTGCTGACAACACCTAACACCATCACTATAGCAGGAAATTTCATTTTCATGATAATTGGGACTACATTAAGATTCTCGCAGAGCCATCTGTTGTTTCTTCTGTTGACTATTTGGTTCTGCTGAAAATTATTTGCATCAGAGAAGAAAATCAGAGGGTTTTTTCCTTTGCGATTTTTCAACGTTGTTAGCAGTTTCCTTGTTTTTTCAAAGTGCCTTTCCTTTGTCTGCTGTGTCATCAACTGGCCTCTTCTAAGAACATACAATCTGTATCTGATACATTTAGCTATACTCTTGTGAACTGTTGCATCCGACATCTGCATTTCTCTTACTATGGAGTGCATTGACTTTCCTGAATCTTCATTGATGATCTCCTGGATTCTGTGTATAACATCTGGACTTGTGTGATCCTTGCATACCTTATGCGTTTTCCTTACTGATGTGGCGACATCAGGATCAGCATCATACACCTTCTTCACATTGTAAACTGTACGTAAAGGGATGTTATTGAAGTCTGCAATTTCCTTAGCAGTTCTCCCTGCATGCAGTCCATAAATGATGGTTACTCTAATATCATATTCCTTCAACATGATGGTTGCTCTCAGAATCTAATATTTTATATCTGAAACAGTGATGTTAAATCATAATCTTAGAAACATAGTTTTTCAAAATTAATAAGCACGTGAAATAAGATGCAAAGTTACTGCCAGTGTATCACATACACCCTTTACAGTCAACTGGTTTTCACCAAGGGTGTTAAGAATACACAATGGGAAAAGGATAGCTTCTTCAACAAATGGTGTTGAGAAAACTATATATTTATTATCCATAGGCAGAAAATTAAGTGTAAAACATCTAGGCGGAAACATAGGGGAAAAGCTTCATGACATTTGTCTTGGAAATGATTTCTTGGGTATGACAGCAAAAACATAGGCAACAAAAACAAAAGTGATAAGTGGGACTATATCAACTAAAAAATTCCTGCACAGCTAAGGAAATAATAGTAAAGAGGTAGCCTTATGGAATGGGAGAAAATATTTGCAAATCATATATCTGATAAAAGGTTAATAGCCAAACTATATAAGGAACTCCTTCAACTCAATTGTAGAAAATCCCCAAATAACTAAAAATCTTGGCAAAGAACATAAATAGATATATCTCCACAGAAGATACATACATGGCCTATAGCTATATGAAAAGGTGTTTGGTATTACAAATCATCAGGGAAATGTAAATCAAAATCACAGTGAGATATCACCTCATACCTGTTAGGATAACTATTATCAAATAAAAGATGAGCGTTGGTAAGAAACTGGAACCTTGTACAGTGTTGATGGGAATGTAAAATGCTGCAAATACCATGGAAAACCATATAAAGCATCCTCAAAAAAATTAATAGAAACACCATATAATCCAGCAATACCATGTCTGGATATTTTCCAAAAGAATAGAGATTAGCCTTTACCGTTGTGGCAGCTCAGTTGGTTGGAGTGCGTTGTATAACTGAAAGGTTGCAGGTTTGATTCCCAGTCAGAGCACATGCCTGAATTATGGGTTTGATCCCTTGTTAGGGCCTGTATAGGAGGCAACTGATTTGAAGCTCCTCTCTTGCAACAATGTTTCTCTCACTTCCTCTTTCCCTAAAAGCAATGGGGAAAAAAAAAAAAAAAATGTCCTCAGGGGAAGATAAAGGAAAAAAAAAGAATTGAGATTAGGATCTTGAAGATATTTGCACTCCCATGTACATTGTGACAGTATTCACAGTAGCCAAGGTATGGAAACAACCTAAATGACCATCAACAGATGAACGGATAAAGAAAATGTGGTATATACATAACAATGGAATATTTTTAAGTTTTTTTTTTTTTTTTAATTTTATTGTTGTTGTATTACATCCACCTCCTTTTTGCTCCCCTCTGTCCCCCTACCCACCCACCCATTCCCCCCAAAGTCAATCCCACCTGTTGTCCATGTCAATGGTTCCTTTATACTAGGTTCTTGTCTAAGCTGCTCCCCTTCTTTGCCTCTACCTCTCCCTCCCCCCTACCCCGTTAAGTTTTTAAAAAGAAAGAAATCCTGCCCTATGCAACCACATGGGTGAATCTTGAAGACATTATGCTAAGTTTTATAGATATATGATGTACAGCATTGTGTAACATTTGCTGTAACAACACTGTATTGTACACTTAAAATTTTAAGAGGCTTGATCTCATGTTATGTTTTTACTACAACAAAGATTGCTATCATAACAATATTATAAAACTGTAAAGCTTATTGTTGAGTAAAATAGGATTTTAAAGTGTTCATTGTAACTATTTTTGGCATCTTAATTCAATCGTAAGGTCTATGAAAATGGAGTTTATTTTATTTCTTCCATACCCTGTGCTTTTAAAATGGTGGAGAACCACACGCAGTAGTAGACAGTTTAAACTTTCATTAATGGATAGATTTATTATTACAAGGAAAGTAAGGACATTCAAACTGATGGAAATTGGTATTTTAAAAAACATTTACTGTGTTTCAGACACTGTGAAGTGTTTAGTATATTTTGTTTTGTTTAAATATTTATAAGACCTAGTGAAAAAAGTCATTGCAACTCGTCGTTTAAATAAGGTAGATGAGATTCAGAAACATAAATGAGTTGTCTGTGACAGTATGGTAAGATATGAAAACAGATTTTTATTGTTTTTGAGTATTTTTTTAACCCAGAAACATCCTTTACCTAATAAATTATTTTGACCTTAGAAAAATATTTACTGTCTTGACCATTTTTAAGTGTTAATTTTAGTAGTGTCGTGCTTTGGTAGTTTATGTAAAGGATATCTCCCCTCTATCTTCTTCACCATTGTAAGATTTATGTTTTATATTAATAATTCTATATTAAATTTACATAGTATATTATTGTTTACTATGAACATGGCATATAGGTGTCACTTAATCTTCAAATAACCCAGTGAGGTGGATGTTCTATTCTTAGTTTACCAAAGAAGAAACAGACTTAGAAATTAAGTGGCTTGCCCAAGTGGCAACTGGAACTTGGTACTTGTAACTCCACATTTGGTACTTTTTCCACTGTAACCTATTAAAGTTAGTAAGGTGTTCTAGGAGTTAGAAGAAAGATAATTTGCTACTGCTAGTGATTCAGAGATGAATACACCATGCTTTCTTTTAAGGAACTCATCTTGTAAGAAAAGTAGGTATGTGCATAATGCACATGAAATAGGATGCTAGTTTTAACCTAGAGACATGCACAGTGTCAGGTATTAGCAAGATGTGATGAACTAGATCATGCTCAGCTGGAGTATAAATTTGTATCTGTAGTGCAGTATTTCTCTAACTGGAATCTGAGGGCTCCTGCCTGGGGGTGGTTATATGTGTTTGTTAGTGTCTTCAGTTGTCCAGGAATTCACTAGAATTTTAAATTTTTATTTTCCATCCTAATGATAATCTAATATATATGTGGCTCTGGATGCATTCTAATTTATCTGGATGAAACAACTGCCACAGGATTTTTATTATCTGTATTTCTTGATCTTTAGGATTGTGTTGGTGCCAGAATATACTACTTTAATTGTTTCAGATTTGTGGAGAAAGGGCAAGGGCAAACAATACATTAATGATGTGATTAGTCCAAATAAAGGTTCTAGGAACAAAAGATGTGACAAAGATGATAAAACTGATTTTGGTGACAGTTAACTTTTTATGGGTGTTTACTATGCACCATATACTATGTACTTTACAGGTATAAGCTCATTGACTTATCAGAATAATACTATGAACTAAGCATTTAGCCTGACTTGTTCCATTAGTCTTAGCTGTAGACAGGTCATGAGTGGTCATGAGTAGTAATTTAGTATTTCAATAAAATCATGCTAGCCATCACATTAAATTGATGATGGTCATTTAAATTTTATGGATTTTTTCTACTTATAAATTTCTTCATATTTTTGTAGTTCCTTAAGACTTTTTTTGTTTCTAATTATTTAGCATGATGAAAATAATTTATTTCTGTTCATGGGGATGGTCCCTGAGAACATACTACTTTTCTCTCTTTGTCTTTAAAGGGAGAGCTATATTTGAAAGACACTGCCAGAAAACATCATAATATTCTACCCTGTTCTCTATTACAGCAACTTACCACTCTCTGGATCTAGAGATTGAAATAGTGGACTCCCAAATTTTAGTTAGTAAAATCTTTTAAGCACACCCACAAATTTTGTTTGTATATTTATTTATATTTTATTGTATTTGTATGCTATACTAATACATCATGTGCTACTATAATATATATCTACAAAAATGGAAATTACAATAGGTTAAAATATATAAATAGATGTCACATAGTTTTCTTCTCATATCCCCTGGTGCACACATAATCCATTTTGGAGATCACTGGTATAGAAGATGGTGTTAGAATAAGATTGAGAAGACAGGGTTCTATTTTTGGCTCTTTTGGTTTGGTCAAATAATTTATTATTTGTGGGCTTTAGTTTTTTTCTAAAACTTTAACATCTAGATTGTTTTTTCTGTAAACAAGTTATGCTTTCGCTTTTTTTACGGTAGACTTAGTCTAGGTTTGTAGGTAACGATTGTTGTACATACTAATTGTGGGGGCTGGGACATTCGAACATAATTCTTGACAAAATTACATTTTATTTGTGATGGGTTAACTCCTTGGATTTAATGTATTTTATTATTATTTAAAAATTTTTATTGTGTTTTTTTCATTACCATTTAGTTCCCTTCTGCCACAATCACCACACCCAGGTCCATGAGTTTCTTTTTTCCTTTTTGCTCAGTCTCCCTCTGTCCCCATTGCTGTCATCTTGCTCTCTATGAGTCTGTTTTGCTTGTTAGTTCAGTGTATTTGTTAGGTTCCACATATGAGAGAAATCACATGGTATTTGTGTCTTTCTGATTGGCCTATTTCACTTAGCATAGTGCTATCCACATCTAACCATGGTGTCACAAAGGATAAAATTTTCATCTTTTTCACAGCTGAGTAGTATTCCATTATATAAATGTCCCATAGTTGTTTTAACCATTCATCTACTGATTGACACTTGGGCTGCTTCCATTTCTTGGTGATGTAAACAGCACTGCAATGAACATAGGGGTGCTTGTGTTCTTTCAAATTAGTGTTTTGGGTTCCTTCGAGTACATTCCCAGAAGTGGGAACACTGAGTCAAAAGGCAGATCCATTTTTAAATTTTTTTGAGATATCTCCATACTACTTTTCCACAGTAGTTGCAATAATCTACATTCCCCCCAACAGTACAAAAGGGTTCCCTTTTCTCTACATCCTTGTCAGCACTTGTTTGTTGATTTATTGATGATAGCCACTCTGACAGGTGTGAGGTGATATCGCACTGTGGTTTTAATTAATTTGCACTTTTCTCTGATGATTAGTGAGGTTGAAAATCTTTTCATATTAAGTCATAAAGTTTTTGACTTCGTAAATTTTGGATATTAACCCCTTATCAGATGTATTGGAGAATATGTTCTTCCATTCTGTGGGTTGTCTTTCTACATGTTAATGATTTCCTTTGCTGTGCAAAAACTTTCGATGTTTTATCCCATTTGTTTATTTGTTCTTTTGTTTCCCCTGCCTGGAGAGATACATCAGGTAAAAATTGCTGAGCAATTGTTGAGATTTTTCTGCCTGTGTTTTCTTCTAGGATTTTTTTTTCTTCTGGGATTTTTTATGGTTTCAGGACTAATATGTAAGTCTTTAATCCAATTAGAATTTATTCTTGTGTGTAGTGTAAGATTCTATCTTTATATTTAACGTACAGCATTTTTAAAAGATTGTATTCATTATTTTCAGAGAGAAGAGCAGGGAGAGAGGAAGAAAGGGAGAGAAACATCAATGTATGGTTAACCCTTACTGGCCTTCAGCCAAGGACCTGGCTGGAGACCTGGCCTGCAACCTGGCCATGTGCCCTGACTGGGCAATTGAACCAGTGACCCCTGGGTTCACAGGCAAGCACCAATCCACAGAGTCACACCAACCAGGGCTAATGTTTAGCATTTTAATTTTGATGTGTCTTGGTGTGATCCTTTTCCCGTCTAGTTTGGTTAGGACTCTGCTTCCTGGACTTATATGTTTATTTTCTTTGGAAAATTAGGAAAGTTTTCCTTCATTATTTTTTCAAAAGTATTTTCAATTTCTTGCTCTTCCTCTTCTCCTTCTGGTACTCTTATGATTCAGATATTGGTACCTTTGAAGCTCTCCCAGAGGTTCCTAAGCCCCTCCTCATTTTTTTCAGTTCTTGTTTCTTCACTATGTTCTCATTGGTTATTTCTTCCTTATGTTCCAAATTGTTGATTTCATTCCCCAGTATCCTTTCTTCACCATTGGTTTCATGTGGATTTTTAAAAATTTCGCTTAGTAAAGCCTTCATTTCTTCCCTTACGAATTTGCCATACTCAGTAATTTCTGTGAGCATTGTTGTCATCAGTGTTTTAAACCTCTGCATCTGTTAGGTTGGTTATCTCCTCCTCATTTAGTTCTCTCTCTGAAGTCTTGATTTGCTCCTTCTTTTGGGCCATACTTCTTTGCCTCATCAACATGACAGCCTCCTGCGTTTGGCTCTGTATATTAGGTAGAGCTATTGCCTTTGTTATGTTGTAAGAGGCAGAGAACCCTAGTTATTTGTCAAGGCTTTGTGACCCATTTTACCACCTTGTGACACCATCTAGATGAGTATTACTTCTTTATATTTTTGTTTGTTAGACTTCCATGCAGTTTAATTTTCTGGTAGTTCTGGTTGTTTTTTATTTTGAGGTAGTTGTAATCCTTCTTACGGTTGTGGAAGGAGGTGGAGCATGTCTACCTATGCTTCCATCTTTGTCAGAAGTCTGGCTTGTAGGTTTTGCCTATTGAGTATGATGCTGGCAGTGGGTTTGTCACATGTAGCCTTCATTATGTTTAGGTAAATTCCCTTTATTTTCACTTTGCTGAGAGGTTTTTTTTTTTCAAATCATAAGTGGGTGCTGGAGTTTATCACATGCTTTTTCTGCATCTATTGATATGGTCATGTTTTTTCTTTCAGTTTGTTTATGTGGTGAATCACATTTATTGATTTATGCAAGTTGTATCAACCTTGTATTCCTGGAATAAATCCTACTTGATATTTTTGATGTATTGCTATATTTGGTTTGCTAACATGTTGTTGTGGATTTTAGCATTTATGTTCATCAGGGGTATTGGCCTATAATTTTTTTTTTTGGTAGTGTCCTTATCTGGTTTTGGTATTAGAATAATACTAGCCTCATAGAATGAGCTTGGGAGCCTTACCCCCTTTTGAACTTTGAAATTTTATTTATTTATTTATTTAGTTTATTTTTATTAATATATTTTATTTATTTTGCTATTACAGTTATCCCAATTTCCCTCCTTTCCCCCCCTCCACCCAGTACCCCATTTCTTCCAGCAATGCCCCCCTTAGTTCATGTCCATGAGTCATGCATATAAGTTCTTTGGCTTCTCTATTTCCTTTGTTTTTCTTCTTCTTTTTTTTTTTTTTTTTAATTTTATTGTTGTTGTATTACATCCATCCCCTTTTTGCTCCCTCTGTCCCCATTCCCACCCACCCATTCCCCCCAAAGTCAATCCCACCTGTTGTCCATGTCCACGTATTTCCTTTGTTCTTCTTAACATCCCCCTGTCTATTCTGTAACCACCAATGTGTACTTTTTCTTTTTTGCTTTCACATCCAGAAAATTTACCATTTAATTACTGCCTCTGTCAGCTTCTCAAATCATATTAATACAAAGTTTTCTTTTCATTATTCCAAAATGCCTACATTAATTCATTTGTTTAAAGAATTACTTTTAAGTAATATAAATTGCCATATTACCAAACACATGCAAAAATACATGTACATATTTTTACACGTATTTAAAGTACATACTAGATTTTGAAGAGTTAATACAAGAAACTTAAAATATGCCAATAGCTTACATAATTATTACATGTTAAATGATAGTGTTTTAGATATAGTGTAGCAAAGCTATAAACAGATTTTTTCTTTTTTAATACTTATTTTACTCTGGAATGCTATTTTTGTGAAATATATCACAGAAATGGTGTATTGCAGAACTCACTTTTGTGAAAGTTGTCCTAGAGACAGTGCCAAACCCATAGTAAAAAATGAATTTGGTTTTTGAGTCAGATTCTCCCCCCTCCAATAATACAACTCAACTTTATTTTCAGCTACTGGAACTACAACTTATTCTTTTTGGAGTTTTCCATCTTAAATAGTAGATTTATTTATTTATTCAGGGTGTGCACAGGTCTTACTTCTTTCAATACTCTCTGTTTTCCCTCTACATGTGTTTTACAAGTTGAAACCTTCAGAAATAATGGCACTTGCAGTGCTCAGCTGGTCTCCAGAGTAGAAATGATTATATTCTCTAAGTTGAGGTAAAAAATAAAAAACCCTAGGATTTAAATAACTTTGTAGAATAGTATTCTAGCTATTTTTTAAACTTATGTTTGACTTCTTATGTGGTCCTAAACTAACCCCTGACCTATTTAAGAGTCCTTTGAGGTATAGATTAGGTATGTTCACATTTCAATAAAATAGTTTACTATAGCATTAATTCCTTTTCCCAAGCATCCCCCGTTTGGGGGCCTTCATAACTGGAAATGTACATTTCCACGATTTAGTTGAAAGGAATCTCATCTAATTTACATGCTAATATGAGAATATATATTGTCTATGTACACAAATCATAGTTTAGTAGTTTGCAACTTCCATCCAAATTGGTCTTCATTCTCAGCATCTTTTCTAACCTAAAGATTGACTGATTTCACGACACACCCATGTCCAGTTGGTTGCTATTTAAAACAAATTGCTAACAAAATCTATATATTATACACCCACAAATAAGCACATATTTTATAACAGTGAATAAGAAATATAGCATGTCTTCTATATAATATACATCCACGTTTTCTTAGGTTTTTCTTCTTCCTTAACTGCATTTGATTTTTCTGAGTTATTGGAAGTAACCTGATTTTCCTATATTGTAATCTAAAAAAACTTGACCTGCAGTAATGCAGATACAAGTAATATACAAAATTGTACCTTATTTAGTAAACTCTATTTATAAAAAGATCACTTTAAAGCATTCATAAGTTAAAGTTGAGTCTTATCCATTCAGTTTCCCTATGTCTTTTGATTAGTGCATTTAATCCATTTACCTTTGTACCCGTGTTCCTGTCTGTCTCTCTGTCTCTTCATCTTCTTAAAGTAGACACTTTAGCATCTCTTATAATGTTGGTTTGGTGGAGATGGATTCTTTTAGACTTCTTGTATCTGGGAAATTCCTTATTTCACCTTCCATTTTGAATGAGAGCCTTGCTGGGTAGAGTATTCTTGGTTGCAGACCTTTGTTTTTCATTGCTTGAAATATTTTTTGTCATTTCCTTCTGGCTTGTTGTATTTCTGTTGAGAAATCAGCTGATAACCCTTGTATGTTATTAGCTATTTCTCTCTTGCTGCTTTTAGGATTCTCTCCTTGTTTTTAAATTTGCCATTTTCATTATGATGTGTCTTGGAGTGGGCCTGTTTGGGTTCATCTTCATTGGGACCCTCTGTGCTTCCTGAGCTTGCATGACATTTTCTCTCCTCAAGTTAGGGAAACTTTCTGTCATTACTTTTTCAAACAGGTTTTCTATCTCTTGCTCCTCCTCTTTTCCTTCTGGTATCCCTATGATACAGATATTATTATGCTTCATGTTGTCCTGCAGCTCTCTGAAAACCTCTTCATTCTTTTTCAGTCTTTTTTCTTTTTGTTGCACTGCCTGGGAATTTTTTCTTCATTGACCTCCAGCTCGATGATCTGATTCTCTGCTTTCTCTAGCCTGCTCTTGATTCCTTCTGCTGTGTTCTTCAATTCAGAAATTGTATTCTTTATTTCCTCCTGGCTCTTATTGATGGTTTCTATGTCCTTTTTAATGGCGGTGTAGTTCTCAGTAAATTCCTTATAGCTTTCCTGGAGTTCTTGGTAGTTCCCCTGGAGTTCTTCATAGTTTTCTTTGATCTCGCTCAGCTCATTGAGCTTCTCTATTATCATTATTTTTAATTCCATGTCTGAGAGTGTGCTTGTCTTTATTTCACTTTGCACTCTTCCTGGGGATTCCTCCTTTCCATTTGCTGAGAGTTTATTTCTTTGTCTCCCCATTTTAGGTGACTCCTATTTGTTTCTGCTTCTTGGATTGGTCTGCTTTGACTTACTGTCTTAGTGGTGTGATCTTCTGTGGTGTAGATGTACACTTTTTTTACTTTCTGGATCTGTGCTTGGTGACATCAGCTTGTGTCCCAGGCTGGGCCTAGTCAGCCAGTAGGAGACTACCAGAGATCCACTGTCTTTGTCTCCTTTAGTTGTTCATCCAATCAGTCTGTGATCAGTGGTCAGTTTTAGGCACCTCGGTCGAGTTGTGATGAATCAGCTATTCTGTTCTGTCTCTGTTAATAAGACGTCTCTCCAATTGGTTCTGTTGGTTATTCTGGATGATGTCTCCCCAGTTAAGTTGTAATTCCAGTTTAGTGTTGGGAGAAGATTGGTGTAGCTCCACTTATTTCTCCGCCATCTTGGTTCTCTCTCTCTGAACTTTGAAATTTTTTGAGAAGGAAAGATGTTAGTTCCTCTTGGAATGTTTGGTAAAATTCAACTGTGAAATCATCTGGTCCAGGACTTTTTTTTTTAAGATTTTATTTATTATTTTTAGAGAGAGGGGAAGGGAGGAAGGCAGAGAGGGAGAGAAATATCAATGTATGGTTGCCTTTCACCTGCCTTCAGCCACAGACCTGGCTGGAGACTTGGCTTGCAACATGATTATGTGCCCTGGCTGGGGAATTGAACCAGTGATCTTTGGGTTCGCAGGCAAGCACATTTCCACTGAGTCACCAGCCAGGGCTGGTCCAGGACTTTTGTTTGTTGGGAATTTTTCAATTGCTGCTTTAATTTCACTAGGGGTGATCTGTCTGTTCAGATTCTCTGATTCTTCTGGACTTAATTTTGGAAGATTGTATTTTTCTAGGAATTTATTATTTTGTCTAGGTTGTCCAATTTATTGGCATATAGTTCAAAATATTTTCTTACAATCCTTTGTATTTCTTTTGCATCAGTTGTTATTTCTCCTCCTTTATTCCTGGTGGTTTTATTTGGATCCTCTCTTTTTTTTTTCTTGATGAGCCTGGTTAAAGGTTTGTCAATCTTGTTCGTATTTTCAAAGAACTTTTTCTTGAATTCATTGGATTTTTTTCTTCTCAGGGGGAACACCAGGTCACTGAAATTTCTCTCCAGCACTTAAGTTGCTGCCTGTGGGATCCTTGCCTCCTATGTGTTCTCTACCAGTCTTGTGAAGTGGTTTCTTCCATCTGTCCTTCATTCTCTGGCTGGTGTTCAGTTGGTTATGCAGGATTTTTCCTGAATTTAGTTGTAATTCAGGCTTGGTCCTCTGAAGAGATTAATGTACCTTCTACTTCCTCTGCCATTTTGGATCTCCTCCTTGGATTTTTTAAAGCAAAGGATGTTCCATGATCCTGAGGATCTATGAAATACAGCTTAATTATCAAATGTGTTTGTAAAACATTAGTTTGAGTCAAGTTAAACAGGTTTCTTTGAGGAGTTTTTAAAAATCCACACCTGAGGGTATGTTTATTAATTTGAGAGAGAAAGACAGGCAGATAGACAGGCATTGTTGTGAGAAATATGAATTGCTTTCCACATGCACCCTGACTGGAGATTAAATCCGCAACCTAAGAATATGCCAGCAGGGAATCAAACCATGACCTTTCGGTGTGTGGGACAATGCTCCTTCCAACTGAACCTTCTGGCCAGGGCAAGGAGCTTTTGACATACTAATATGCAGTATACATCTCTAAGAGAGGGACAACATTTGTATTTCATAAGAGAACTATTTTCTAAAATGTGTTTTGAAAATCTCTGGGTCTGAGATTTTTTTTTTAAGGGAGAAGAGAAGGGGGGTTGGGGGAGAAGGGAGAGAAACATCTATGTGAGAGAAACATTGATCTGTTGCCGCTCATACACACCTGATCAGGGACCAGACTCACAAGATAGATATGTGCCCTAATTGGGAATGGAACTGGTGGTCTTTTGTTTTGTGGGACAATGCCCAACTGACAGAGCCATGCCACTCAGGTCTGAACATTTTTTGTTAGGTGTTAATTTTTATATCTGTAAAATAAAAAATTGATAACATTTACTGAGTATATTTCATCTTCACAGGAATTCTGTGAAATAGATTCTGTCATCTCTCCTCTAGATGTGAAAACTAAGGAACAAAAAGGTTATGTAACTTCTCCAAGGTTACTGAGCTTATAAATGGTGAAGTGAAAAAAAAAGAATCAAATTCAGGTAGTCTAACGCTAGAACCTGTGCTCTTAATTATTACTCTGTACTACCACATTTGTTATTGTAGAGTGATACAGTATGTCATGACATTAAATGACATGATACATAAGGCAGCACAGTGCCAGGTGCATAGTAGATACTTAACAAATAGTAGTTACTCTCTTGTTTTAGTTGAGTGATTACATGATTGCCCATAAAATGTTCTGATTCAGGAAGGATTTTGTGCTGACTGAAGTTAAAAAAACTAGATAGGGAGGCTGGCAGTGGGGTAGATTCATGTGGGTTAGGGAAGGATCTATTTAGGCTAGTTCTCAGAGGGTTGCAGGTACTGTCTGCTTCCTAAGCTGGCCAGATCATCTCTTGGGTCCCTGTAACTAAGAGGACAAAAAGAACTCCATCACATCAGCTGCTGTGATTAATTCAGAGGAAGACAAGACATTCTAGGATATTGCCGGGGTTTCCCTCCACTTTACATAAGATGCACTGCTGCATTCAGAGCTGAAGTCAGAGCTCATTCAAAAGATTATGTTCTATGTAAACAAAAAATAAACAGTCAAACAAAACAACAGAAAAAACCAGGCAGGTTTGACATGGACCAGACAATCAAGTGAGCTCTTTTAGGACACTGACTTCAGCACTTCTTAATTTAAGGTTAAGTTGCAGTCTTCATGTGGGTCTGATGTTATTTTGTGTTTGACCTCCAATCAATCTTTGCCTCAAAAAGCACTTTGTTAGAATTTCCACAAATGACAAAACCATTTAAGTAAGTTCATGCTTTTTAATGAGGTCTTCTCTTCTTTTCCTTCCCAAACATGGGGTCTTTTTCTCCTCAGTTGTCTACTCTGACATGTAGAAAAGGAGAGAAAAGTAAGGTGTTTCTGCCTTTCAGGGAACTGTGGGATCTTCCACTTAAACTTATGTGTTTTGCTTTCTTGGCCTGTTTATATAAATATAAGAAACCAGAAGCCAGTAAAAATAAGAATCATGAAGTTATCCATGAAACATGCAGAAGCAGTCTCCTTGAATGATAAACAAGTTCAGCTGCAGGAAGATCTGTGGTCTGATACTCATTACTGAAAATCTTCCATTGGATGGACAGTTTGTCCATATGAGTTATTTAATTTTAAGAGCTCTTTGTCCTCTTAGAAGTAAGCCCTTCCAGATTGGCTGAAAACATGTTTACCCTGAACATTCATCAGTAATTCTGGGTCAGCCACCCCACAGCTTGGTTTGTTTTGGTGCCAGCTGCATGTGGCAGAAAAGTTAATTAGACATTTCTTGTGTTAAAAGGGGGTAAAGTCATGTGCAGGGACAGGACTCTCACAGAGAGAAGGGAATGTGGAATTTCCATTTCTCAGAATTAGGAAGTCATGAGCACAGAGATTAGTTCATATGAATCCATATGGAAATCAGAGGCTTTATTCAAGGATAGCTTCTCATCCTTGTAAATGAATTTCCATTTCAATATTCTAAAAATATTTAAACAAATTATTTTATGTGTACAAAGCCTTTTTTTTTTTTTTAAATCTCAGATTTACCCTGCCTTACAAGTCCTGTTTGAGTGCTATCTTACTCCCAAACTTTCTCTTATTGCAATGACTTTATTATGATCTAAAGTTCTACAGCACTAGGAGATAATAACTGTGTTTTCTTCCAAAGCATTATTCTATTTTGCTAGTGTTTTAAATGTATTTATTAGACCTCCATTAGATTTAGGTGAGGAATGACCTTGTGAGTAGATAGAACAAATGACAGCCTTTGGAAATGAACTTGTAAAAAATTCCTCATTCTCCATGTCCTACTCCCCTTCATCCTTTGAATTTTTAAAAAAAATTTTTACTTAATAGCAATATTCAAGTAAGAATTTACATTTTTAAGTATAATTTGATGAGTTAATGATTACCACAGTGTGATGCAGAATAGTAAAAAGTTTCTTCTTACCTCTATAGTCATCCCCAACCCCCTCCCCAGGAACTACTGATCTGCTTTCTGTCACTAGGTTTACACTTTACACTTTCCAGACTTTTATTTAAATAAAATTATGCAGTAGATAACCTTTTTTTTAATAATTTTATTGTTGTTGTATTACATCCATCCCCTTTTTGTTCCCCACTGTCCCCCTCCTCACCCACTCATTCCCCCCAAAGTCAGTCCCACCTGTTGTCCATGTCCATGGTTCCTTTATACTAGGTTCTTTTCTTTTTCTTTTTTTTGTTTTCTCATTAATAGCTCTTTTTAAAAAAATTTTTTTTGCATATATATATATTTTTAAATTTTATTGTTGTTGTATTACATCCATCCCCTTTTTGCTCCCCTCTGTCCTCCTCCCCACCCACCCAAAGTCAATCCCACCTGTTGTCCATGTCCATGGTTCCTTTATACTAGGTTCTTGTCTAAGCTGCTCCCCTTCTTTGCTTCTGCCTCCCCTCTACCCCCAACCCCATTCCCCCTGACCAATGAAGGCCTATTCCCTGTATTCATATACTTGGTTCTGTTTTGCTTGTTGTTAGTTTTGCTCATTACTGTCCCATAATGGGTGAGATCATTTGATATTTGTCCTTCACTGACTGGCTTATTTCACTAAGCATAATACTTTCCAGTTCCATCCATGTTGTTGCAAAGGGTACAAGTTGCTTCTTTCTTTCTGCTATATAGAATTCCATTGTGTAAATGTACCAAATTTTTTTGATCCACTCATCCACTGATGGGCACTTAGACTGTTTCCAGCACTTGGCTATTGTAAATAGTGCCGCTATGAACATAGGTGTGCATAGGTTCTTATGCATTGGTGTTTCAGGATTCTTTGGGTATAGTCCGAGTAGCGGAATTCTGGATCAAAAGGCAGTTCCATTTTTAGTTTTTTAAGGAAACCCCATACTGTTTTCCACAGTGGCTGCACCAGCCTACATTCCCACCAACAGTGTATGAGGGTTCCCTTTGCCCCACATCCTCGCCAACACTTGTTGTTTGTTGATTTGCTGATGATTGCCATTCTGACAGGTGTGAGGTGGTATCTTAATGCAGTTTT
>PVIW01014616.1:7785-22780 GCA_004026585.1 Noctilio leporinus
ACCAACTAGATAAGTCATCAGAATAAAGGGCTCACTCTCTTCTTTTTGGCCCTTTTGCCACAAGGGAGGCCTCTGGGTACTTGCTCTTCTCTTGCCCTCTGGCCATTCGGACTCTGGCCACACAGGTGCTGGTCACCTCACATTTGGCCACCCTTGCTCTTACAACCCTTGCTTTTGCTCTCCCATTTACTAATAAGCTTTGCATGCAAACTAATAGGCTCGAAGACCTATAGTTCTTTACTGCATTGATGAGAAGAACCAGGGTTTCTCCAGTAACAGTTACAGCTTAAAAGAGGAAAACACAGAATATAATTTAGTAAAAGCATAGGTTATAATTTTAGTAGAATACTGTGTTACTTACCTACCACTGCATGACAAAATACCCTCAGACTTCAGAGGCTAAAAACAACAAGTTTTATTACCTTTCACACTTTCTGTGGAAGCAGGTTAGCTGGGTGTTTCTGACTCAGTGTCTCTCATGAGGCTGCAGTCAAGATGTCAGCGAGGACTGCAGTCTTCTGAGGCATCCAGGCAGAAGCAGTTTCTTTTATACTCACCTCAGAAGTCACATAGTACCTACTATACATTAAGTATCATTCGCTGCTTAATGAATCACCCCAAAAGGTAGTGACCTGAAACAAAGTAAACATTAATAGATTCATTTATATGAGTCACAGTTGGAGACTAGGCCCAGTGGACATTGTTTTTGTTCCACCATGTTCCCAGCTGAAAGACTCAAAGCCTGGGCTTCTGAGAGTGTCTGAGCTTGGTGGAGGCGAAAGGATCAGCTTCCAGGGAGCTAGCTCACTCCTGCGGCCTAGTTGCTTCTTCTCCCTGTGTGCTGCTTGGTGCCTGAGCCTCTTTCCCCAGGGCTGTTTGAATGTCTTCAACATGTCAGCAAATTCCCCAGAGCAATGACCCAAGAGAGGGAGCAGAATGGAGGCCAACCTTTTAATACCCTTATGACCTGACCTCATAGTCTCACTTTTTGAATGGGGAATGGGCAAGGGAATGAAGACCATATTTGTTTGTTTTACAATTTCTCTAACACACATTTAGGAATTGCTCATTATGTACCAGGTTTAGGGGCACCTGTGGGCGTATAGCAGTGACTAAAACAGACCCAAAAGTATCATTGTTAGTGAAAAATAAAATAAAACACAGAAAATAAGTAGGTAAAATGTATAGTGCATTAGATGTTCATCAATGCTGAGAAGACAACTAAGATAAAGAGGTTGTAGTGTTTAGTAGTGTGTCCCGGAAAGGACTGAGAAAGTGAGATGAGTCAAGACGTGAGAAAGATGAGGGAATGCAAACATCTGGATAGGCATTTCAGGAAACACAAGCATGAAGATAAAGGCTCTGAGGAGGGGCACACCGAGTATGTCTAAGGAATAGAGCAGGGAGTCCATGGTTGGCAAAGCACAATTAATGAGGGGAGGAGAAGGAGATGAGGTCAGAGGTTTGATGACCCCAACTCTGTTCCAGGAGCCCTGGCCTCCCTGGGTGCAGGCCACAGTGGCAGAGGGGGAGAGTAACCTCCCTTGAGCAGACGTGAGAGCAGTGGCTGAATAGCGCTGTCCTGACAGAAGGTGTAGGAGCTATACGGGTGAAGCCTAGGAGGGATGAGGGCTCTGGTTGGTGTGTTTGTCTACCCTTCTCCCTGGTCTGTTCTCAGTGCCCAAAGGAACAAGATAAATATCCTAAGATTCATATGGTCATTTATTCATGATGCAGTGATTCCATTCATTCATTTGGCTTTGCCTACATTCATCTATGCCCACATATATGTGGACATATGTGTTTAAGCACTCAGGACTTTCTTTACTCATGTATTCATATATTCAACACTTCTTTGTCACTAAATATTCTGTTCTTAATAAGCATGCAAGGGTCCTTTCTTACTCCTTCACCTATTCAAATTTAATTCATTTGTCTAATTCTTGTTAAAATTAGTTCTTTAATTTTACTCAAATCATATTTGTTCAGTTCAGTTTCATTTCAGTATTGTTGTTGCAAGAACTACCATGGAACTCTGTGATTTCTAATGTTGCCAAGAACGGAAGGAAGTGTACAGGACAGCAAAGGGAAAAGGAACCAAGCAGTAAAACGGAGCTGGGGCAGATTCTCTTGGCTAGATACATAATTCCGGACCATATCCTCCTGTTTGTTGCACATTGTTGGGGTTTTTCTTAACTGAAACCAAGGATTGAGTGAACCAGAAAGAAGACCAGACTGGTAAGAGCAAAGACTAAGTTCAGGGTTGAGATCGATCACCTGATCCCTCCCTGTCCAGACCTGCTTGCGCAGGATGTATAGATGCATCACCTGTGCTGGACTGAATAATGGCCCTCCCAGAGATGTCCGCATCTAATCATCAGAAGCTGTGATTGTTACCTTCAGTGGTTAAGTAACATTGCATGTGAGAAATGTGACTAAATTAGGGATTTTGAAATTTAACCAGGTTATCCAGGCGAACCCAATGTAATCACACAGGTTTATATAAGGGAAGGCACGAAATGACGGTAAATAGTAGATTTGAGGATGACAAAGATGGACAAAAGAGGTTGTAGTGATGTGCAGAAAGGGTCACGAACCAAAAAATGCAGGTGGCACTGGAAGGTGAAGAGGCAAGAGAGTAGATTCTTCTCTCGGAAACTTCAGAACATACCAGCCCTGCTGACACTTTGACTTTAGTCCAGTGAAACTTATGTTCAACTTTATTTTTATTGTACTGATTATGCTATTACAGTTGTCCTGATTTTTCACACTTTGCCACCACACCATGACTACCACCACCTAGTACCCACCACTCCCTCAGGCAGTCCTCCAACCATTGTTCATGTCCATGGGTCCTGAATATAAGTTCTTTGGCTACTTCATTACCTATTCTTTACTGTGCATCCCCATGTCCATTTTGTAACTATCTATTTGTACTTTTTAATCCCCTCTCCTCTTCAGCCATTTCCCCACACCCCTCTCATCATGAAAACATTCTCCCTATCCATTGTTCCGTCTTTATTCATCTTGTTTGCTTAGTTTATTTTTTAGATCCATTTGTTGATAGATATATGTATTTATTGCCATTTTGTTGTTCATATTTTGATCTTTTTCTTAAATAAGTCCCTCTAACATTTCATATAATAATGGTTTTGTGAGGATGAACTCCTTTAGCCTTTTCTTGTCTGGGAAGCTCCTTTGCTACCCTTAGATTCAAACGGATTGCTTTGTTAGGTGGAGCAATCTTGGCTGTAGGGCCCTGTTCTTCATGACTTTGAGAATTTCTTGACAGTCCCTTCTACCTGCAAAGCTCCTTTTGAGAATCAGCTGACAGTCTCATGGGAAATCCCCTGTACTTAACTAACCTCTTTTCTCTTGCTGCATTTAAGATTCTTTCTCTACTTAACCTTTGGCATTTTAATTCTGATGTGTCTTAGAGGGGATCTCTATGCCTCCCATGTGCTTGGAACTGTCTGTGCTTCCTGGACTTGCATGTCTATTTCCTTCATCAAATTAGAGAAGGTTTCTTCAGTATTTTGTCAAACCGGTTTCCAATTTTTGCTCTTTCTCTCCTTCTATGGTGTGATGGTGGACCTCTTTAAGTTAACCCATAAACTGCTTGTACTATCCTCATTGTTTTGGATTCTTTTTTCTTCTTGTATTTCTGATTGGCAGATTTTTTGCTTTCTATGTTCCATATCATTGATTTAATTCTGTTTTATCCACTCACTGTTGTTTTCCTATAAATTGTTCTTTATTTCAATTAGTGTAGCCTTTGTTTCTCACTGGACCTTTTTCTTTATTTTTTTCTTTTTCAGATTTTATTTATTATTTTTAGAGAGAGGGGAAGGGAGAGTGAGGCAGAGAGGGAGAGAAACATTAATGTACAGTTGGTCTTCACCTGCCTCCAGCTACAGACCTGGTTTCAGACCTGGCTTACAACCTGGTTATGTGCCCTGGCTGGGAATCGAACCAGCGACCTTTGGGTTTGCAGACTGAGGACCAGCAAGGGCTCTAACTGGACCTTTTTAATGCTACTGAGGTCCTCACTAACTTCCTTGAGCATCCTTAAAACCAGCGCTTTGAAGTCTGCATTGGATAGTTGGCTTACCTACATTTTGTTTAGGTCTTTTCCTGGTGTTTTGGTCTGTTCTTTCATGTGGGCCATGTTTCTTTGTCTCCTCATTTTGTCAGCCTGCCTGTGTTTGTTTCTGGGTACTAGGAAGGCCTGCTTTGATTCCGTGTCGTGGTAGTGTGGCCTCATATGGTAGGTGTCCTGTAGGGTCCATTGGCATAACCTCCCCTCATCACCCAAGCTGGGTATTCGAGGTGCACCCTTAGTGTGGCGGAGTACAACTTTTTCTTGTAGTTGAGCCTTGGTTGCTATCGGAAAACAACGGGAGGCATTTACCCAGGCCAGTCAGCCACAAGGACTGGCTGTAACCACTGGCCACCAACATATGCTGTCCTTGGAGAATCAGCTATGCAGGGGCAGGGTGGTGGTGCAACAACATGGTCTGTAGCAGTCCACTGGGGACACTGGCACTGGGGTTTCCCTGGTGGTGGAGGTCATGGTCAGCCCCCACTTGTTTTGTCCAAGGCCCCTGCCTGAGCTATAAAGCATCTGAGATGGCTGCTAGTTATACTGGATTGAATGGTTCCCACTAAGAGCCAAGCTGTGAATGCAGGCTGGCTGCTGCTAGTGCCAGGCCTGAGGCTTATTGAGGCCAGCTTTTGCTTGTTTGATAGGATTTAGAAAGTTGTGCAACATAGATCTTCCTATGAAATAGCAGTTTGGTTGGGTCCATCAGTTGGGTGGGACAGAGTCTCTGGAGACCTCCAAAGTGGGTCAAACAGTGTTAGCCAGATTGATGGAGTTTCAGATATGGTACCAGCTTACCAGCCCTGTGGCTCTATGGAGGCAAGGTTTAGAAAAGAGGCAATGTCCTCTCCTGGCCTGGATGCCAGGCACTTCAGTGTTTCTCCTTGTGTATCACTGGTACCTTTCAAGCTGCTACCCAAGTGCTGGTGCTCAGAGGGAGTGAGTCAGAGTAGGTCAGTCCATGTGTGGGTTCTTTAAGATGAACAGCATTTTCTTGCACCAACTCAATCCCCTGCAGTTTTTGCAGCCAGAAGTTGTGGGGACTCATCTTTTGAACACTGGAACCCTGGGCTGGTGGACCTGGTGTGGGAATGGGACTCCTAAGTCCAGAGATATCCCTCCCCAGATTTTATCCACCACAGGTGAGTGAGAGACCAGCCCATTCTGAGTCTGAAACCCTCCTACACATTTTGATGGACGTGGTTTCTTTAATTCTATAGTTGTAAAACTTTCATTCAACTCAATACTTGATGGTTCTTCATAATGGCTATTCTATATTTAAGTTGTAATTTTGAAGTGGTTGTGCAAAGAGGCGAGCCATGTCTGCCTATGCCACCATCAGTGGGAGTGATTTTGGACCTTTGATCTGAAGAGCTGTAAGAATAAATGTGTTGTTTACAACACTACGTTTGTAGTAATTTGTTCCTGCAACAATAGGACAGTGGGACACCATTTTTGAGGACAGACAGAACTGACCAAAACTTCACCAAAACTGACAGGAAACCAAGGGTGTGTGGAGGCTTGATTCAGGGCCCTTGGAGACTGTTCATGCCCGCAAGGCATAGTGGCAGCAAGGCACATCCTCCATGTACATTAGTGGGTTCTGACATTTAAGTGGGTGGGTTCAGTAGATGCCAATGCCCTGATTCCCTGAGGGTCCCCCATTGGCAGATTCCAAAATGCCAGGGTGGGTTCCAGCTCTTTGTTCCTGCACAGTTTAACAGGGCAGTTCCATATCTTCATTAATGAGAAGTTTAAAATTGTTAAGGACTTCTACATCTGTGTCAACCACAAGAAGGTGCCCTTCACCCACTCATGTTCCTGAAGGTCTCTGGTTTCCTACTGAACCCAGCTGGAACCTTCAAATGGATTTTCTAAAGTCAGAAATGGAAAGGCAAATAAATGTCCAATGTCACAATTCAGTTAAGCTGATTTATATGTCAATTTTATCACCTTTAGCTAACACTTTAATATGAATAAGGAAGCCTCTGGTCCTTGTTCTGGAGCTGCCCTCAGAAAAGGAACCATATTTAGCCTCACCACCCAGAAGCTTCTTGCTGGACATCTCGATTCCCATCATCTCCCCTCCCCTCAGGAGGGTCTCTGTCTCAGGATCATCACATATACACATACAGTGGAATATCATTCAGCCTTAAAAAAGAAAGAAATGTCATCATATGCTACACATGAACCTTGAGGACATTAGGCTAAGTGAAATAAGCCAGTTAGAAAAGAACAAATACTGTACAATTCTACTTGTATGAGATGCATAGTGTAATCAAATTCATTGAGATAAAAAGCAGAATTACCAAGGGGCTTCAGGTGGAGGGAAAACAAATAGTTATTGGTTCATGGGTATAGCATTTCAGTTTAGACACATGAAGAACATGTAGACCTGGATGGTGGTGATGGTTACACATCAATGCAAATATATTTAATGTCATTGAACTGTACACTTAAAGATGGTTAAAATGGTTAAGTTGTATATTAAGTATATTTGACCACAGTTTTTAAAATGAGGAAAAATATGTTTAAATACAAGGAATTAATAAATACCTTGCACATCCTCTGTATCATCCCCTCAGGGCCTTATACATGGCTGTTGAAGCTACTGTTGGATGTGTCAGAAGATACCTGGAGGCAGGAGGCTTTTTTTTGGTAACAAAGTATCTCATATTGGCAACCCACTCACAGATAGAGATGCCACTGTGTGTGTTTTTCAAAACCTATCCTTTGGTTCTATTTAAAATCGTGATCACACAAGGAGCAGTTTTCTTGGTTATATCAGCAAATATTAGCAAGTCATCATCCAATAATAACAGGATGGAAATTGCAGTTCACATTTATCCTTCCCTTGTCATAGTCTCTAACACTGTATCAGTTTGGCCCAGGAAGGAGTTTAAAACCACAATGCAGGTTGAACAGGGGAAATTTAATATAAAAACTTATTAAACTTGGATGAAAGTGTAACTAGAATATATAAGGACACCAGGATTGAGGAAGAGTACCCAAGGAAGACAAGCTTGAAACAAGCCTCTTCCCCTAAAGGTCTAGAGTATAAGACCTTATTTGAGAAGTTGCAGTTCAGCTTAATGGATAGCAGAGAGGTTTGCTGGCTCTCCCAGGGTGGTCAGTGTCAAAGATCTGGAGTCATGGGCAAGCTGAAAGCTACTGTCCAGAATAGGTGAGGCACAGGTGATCAGCCACTAGGGGCATGAAGCAGGAGCATCTAGGGTGCCAGCCTGTAGAGACAATTGGTGGTGGGTGGGAACCCTTCTCTGTGAGGCAGGTGAGGTTTTGGATCACCAGCAGAGGCAGGAGGGCTTCCTGGCAGTTTTCATGTCAAACAAGGTGCAGGAATATTATTGCTAGATCAGACCATGGCTGCAATGTTAGTGAGGAAATGCATGTTCTGGATGCGTGGCAGGGGTACAGCTCCAACCATTGACCCAGCATGCAACCACTGGAAACAGCAGGAGAGGCAATAACTAGAACTGTCCCAGGCACTTTGCCTCTCAGCACCTCTCATTGATTTAGTCATGTGCTGCTGCTCCATGTGCCGCAATCCCTTCTAATTCCTTCATTTGTACATGGCTGCTCTCCCTCCCACAAAATTACTTCCTCATGATGTCTGAGTGTATTGCTCTGCTAAAAGAGCAATAACTAAGTCATAGGGCTCTTTATATTTGAAAATGAAATTGTCTAATACAAACTATTTCACAATATAGCCCTGAGAGCAGTAATGTCAAAGAAATGGTTTATTCATTGATATTAGAAACTAATTAAAGCTGACAAAATACATACACGCTGTTTTCTTATTTGCACAACTATTTCTGCTTTCCAGAATACTACTTGAAACAAATGTGGTTATGTCTTTTTTGGGGGGTGTTTTGTTTGTTTTTGTTTTTGCTTTTTTTTTTTTTTTGCAGCCTGATTATTATCAGTGCTATCCATCAGCGTATTACTCTCTACTGGTCATGCATTTATTCCCAGAGATTCAAGGTGGTCCATTTCTATTGGCCAAAAGCTGTAGGTGTTGAAATTCCTGCTGGCAAGGGGTCTTGAGTATAAACATGCTATTCTATTTCCTTGCTGTCTGAAGCTAATGACTTCCAAATGAGAGAGAGGATGCAGATATATATATTTTTTAATTTTTATTGTTGCATTACATCCATCCCCCTTTTGCTCCCCTCTGTCCCCCTCCCCACCCATCCATTCCCCCCAAAGGCAATCCCACCTGTTGTCCATGTCCATGGTTCCCTTATACTAGGTTCTTGTCTAAGCTGCTCCCCTTTCCTGCCTCTGCTTTCCCCCTCTCCCCAAACCCTTTCCCCCTGACCACTGAAGGCCTATTCACTGTATTCATATATTTGGTTCTAATTTGCTTGTTGTTAGTTTTCTTCATTATTGTCATGTAATGGGTAAGATCATATGATATTTGTCCTTCAATGACTGAGTTATTTCATTAAGCATAATACTCTCCAGTTCCATCCATGTTGTTGCAAAGGGTACAAGTTCCTTCTTTCTTTCTGCTATATAGAATTCCATTGTGTAAATGTACCAAAGTTTTTTGATCCAATCATCCACTGATGGGCACTTAAGCTGTTTCCAGCACTTGGCTATTGTAAATAGTGCTGCTATGAACATAGTTGTACATATGTTCTTATGAACTGCTGTTTCAGGATTCTTTGGGTATAGTCCCAGTAGTGGAATTGCTGGATGAAAAGGTACTTCCATTTTTAGTTTTTTAAGAAAACCCCATACTGTTTTCCACAGTGGCTGCACCAGCCTACATTCCCACCAACAGTGTATGAGGGTTCCCTTTGCCCCACATCCTCGCCAACACTTGTTGTCTGTTAATTTGTTGATGATTGTCATTCTGACAGGGGTGTAGTGGTATCTTATTGTGGTTTTAATTTGCATCTCTCTGATTTCTACTGAGGTTAAACATTCTTTCATATTCCTCTGGGTCCCTTGTATATCTTCCTCAGGGAGTTGTCTTTTCAGGTCCTTTGCCCATTTTTTATTTGGGCTGTCTGTTTCCCTGGTGTTGAGTCGAATTAGTTCTTTATATCTTTTGGAGATCAGACCCTTGTCTGAGTTATCACTGTCAATTATGTTTTCCCATACAGTTGGTTCCCTTTGAATTTTGCTGATCTTTTCTTTACATGAACAAAAACTTTTCAATTTGATATAGTCCCATTTGTGGATTTGTTCTTTTATTTCCTTTGTTCTTGGTGAAGTATCAGTAAACATATTTCTGCGTAGGATATCCAAAAGTTTACTGCCTATATTTTTCTCCAGGACCTTTATGGTGGCACTGCTTATGTTTAAATCCTTTATCTATCTTGAGTTTCTTCTGGTGTATGGTGTAAGCTGGTGGTCTAATTTCATCTTTTTGGATGTTGCTGACCAATTCTCCCAACACCACTTGTTGAAGAGACTGTTTTTACTCCATTTGATGTTCCTTCCCCCTTTGTCAAATATGAGTTGACCATAGAGTCCTGGGTTAATTTCTGGGCTCTCAATTCTGTTCCGTTTATCTATATGTCTCTTCTTATGCCAGTACCATGCTGTTTTGATGACAGTAGCCTTATTGTATTATTTGAAGTCCAGTATTGTGATTCCTCTTACCTTGTTCTTCTTTCTCAAGATTGCTGTGGCTATTCGTTGGCATTTTTGGCTCCATATAAATTTTTGAAGTATTTTTTCTATTTCTGTGAAGTCTGTCTTTGGTATTTTAATTGGGATTGCATTGAATCTGTTGATTGCTTTGGGTAGTATGGACATTTTAATGATGTAAAATCTTCCCATCCATGAACATGGCATATGCTTCCATTTATTTGTATCTTCTTTGATTTCTTTCTTCATTGTTCTGTAGTTTTCTGAGTACAGGTCTTTTACCTCCTTAATTAAGATTATTCCTAGGTACTTTATTTTTCTTGTTGCACTGGTAAATCGGATTTGTTTTTTCACTTCTATGTCTGTTGTTTCATTATTGGTATAAAAAAGGTGTTTGAGTTCTGTATATTGACTTTATACCCAGCTATTTTGCTAAATTTGCTTATTAGGTTGAGTAAGTTTTTGGTGGAGTCCATAGGGTTTTGTATGTACACTATCATATCATCTGCAAATAATGACAGTTTGACTTCATCCTTTCCAATTTGGATACGTTTGATTCCTTTTTCTTCTCTGATGGCTATAGCTAGAACTTCCAAGACAATGTTGAGTAGAAGTGGAGAAAGTGAACAGCCTTGTCTCGTTCCTGATGTTAGGGGGAAAGCTTTCAGTATTGTCTGTTAAGTATGATGTTGGCTTCAGGTTTCTTATAGATGGCCTTTATGATGTTGAGATATTCTCCCTCTATTCCCATTTTGCTGAGGGTTTTTATCATAAATGGTTGCTGTACATTTATCAAATGCTTTTTTAGCATCTGTTGATATGATCATATGTTGTTGTTTTTTTTTTTTTTTGATCATATGGATTTATCTTTCAATTTGTTGATGTGGTGTATTACATTTATTGATTTACGAATGTTGTACCATCCTTGCATCCCTGGGATGAAGCCTACTTGATCATTGGGTATGATCTGTGTAATATACTGCTGAATCCGATTGGCAATATTTTGTTGAGAATTTTAGCATCTATGTCCATCCAAGTTATTGCTCTGTCGCTTTCTTTCTTAGTTGTATCTTGCCCTGGTTTTGGGATTAGATAATATTGGCCTCATAGAAAGAGTTTGGGAGTCTTCCCTCATCCTGAAATTTTTGGTAAAGTTTGAGGAGGAGAGGAGTTAGTTCTTCTTTAAATGTTTGGTAAAATTCACCCGTGTAGCCATCTGGTCCAGGCCTTTTGAGCTTTGGGAGATTTTGGATTACTTCTTTAATTTCACTAGTTGTTATTGTCCTATTCATGCTTTCTGCTTCTTCTGGGCTCAGTTTTGGTAGATTATACATTTCCAGAAATGTGTCCATTTCATCCAGGTTGTCATGTTTTTTCATATAGTTGTATGTAGTAATTTATTACAATCTTTTTATTGCTGAGGCATCATTTGTGATTTCTCTTCTGTCCTTTCCGATTCTGTTTATTTGGGTCCTCTCGCTCTTTTTCTTGATGAGTCTGGATAAAAGCTTGTCAATTTTCTTTATTTTTTCAAAGAACCAGCTCCTAGACCTATTGATTCTTTGAATTGTAGTTTGAGTCTCTGAGTTATTTAGTTCTTCTCTGATCTTGATGATTTCCTTCCTTCTACTTGCTCTGGGCTTTGTTTGTTGTTGCTCCTCTAGTTCTTGCAGCTTTATGGTTAGGTTGTTTTTATAAACTTCTTGTGATCTTTTTAGAAAGGCCTGTATTGCTATAAATTTCCCCCTGGGAACTGCCTTTGCTGTATCCCATAGGTTTTGGGCTGTTTTGTATTCATTGTCATTTGTTTCCAGAAGCTTTTTGATTTCATCTTTGATCTCATTGTTGACCCCTTCGTTGCTTAAAAGCATGTTATTCAGTCTCCATGAGTTAGAGAATTTTTGTTTTTTTCCCTTGAGATTGGTTTCTAGTTTCAATCCATTTGATCTTAGAAGACACTTTGTATGATTTCAATTTTCCTGTATTTTTGGAGGCTTGTCTTGTGACATACCATGTGGTCTATCTTGGAGAATGATCCATGTGCATTTGAGAAGAATGTGTATTTTGCTTCTTTGGGGTAAAAGACTCTGTATACATCAGTTACGTCCATTTGCTCTAGAATGTTTTTCAATGCCACAACATCTCTGGGGATTTTTTGTTTGGAAGATCTGTCCATTGTTGATAGTGGGGTATTAAAATCCCCTGCTGTTAGTGTGTTGCTGTCTATATCTTTCTTAAAGTCTTCCAATATTTTCCTTATATATTTCGGAGCTCCTATGTTGGGTGTGTATATGTTTATCAGTCCAATATCTCTGAATACACGTAGATGCTAAAATTCTCATCAAAATATTGGCTACCCGGATTCAGCAGCACATTACAAAGATCATACACCATGATCAAGTGGGTTTCATCCGATGGATGCAAGGATGGTACAACATTCGTAAATCAATAAATGTAATGCACCACATCAACAAATTGAAAGCCAAAAACTATATGATTATATCAATAGATGCTGAAAACGCATTTGATAAAGTACAGCAACCATTTATGATAAAATCGCTCAGCAAAATGGGAACAGAGGGCAGCATATCTCAATATCATAAAGGCCATCTATGAGAAACCTGAAGCCAACATCTTACTTAACAGACAAAAACTGAAAGCTTTCCCCCTAAGATCAGGAACGAGACAAGGCTGCCCACTTTTTCCACTTCTATTCAACATTGTCTTGGAAGTTCTAGCTATAGCCATCAGAGAAAAAAGAGGAATCAAAGGTATCCAGATTAGAAAGGAGGAAGTCAAACTGTCATTATTTGCAGATGATATGATAGTGTACATACAAAACCCAATAGGCTCCATCAAAAACTTACTCAACATAATAAACAAATTTAGCAAAATAGCAGGCTGCAAAGTCTATATCCAGAAACTAAAAGCATTTTTGTATACCAATAATGGAACACCAGAAATAGAAGCTAGAGAACAAATCCCATTTACCATAGCAACATGAAAAATAAAGTACCTAGGAATAAACTTAACCAAGGATGTAAAAGACCTGTACTCAGAAAACTACAGAATAGTGAAGAAAGAAATCAAGAAAGACACAAATAAATGGAACCATATAACATGTTCATGGATGGGAAGAATTAACATCATTAAAATGTCCATACTACCCAAAGCAATCTATACATTCAATGCAATCCCAATTAAAATACCAATGACAGACTTCACAGAAATAGAAAAAAATACTTCAAAAATTTATATGGAGCCAAAAACACCCATGAACAGCCACAGCAATCTTGAGAAAGAAGAACAAGGTAGGAGGAATCACCATACCAGACTTCAAACTATACTACAAGGCTGCTGTAATCAAAACAGTCTGGTACCGGCATAAGAATAGACATATAGATCAATGGAACAGAATAGAGTGCCCAGAAATTCACCCTGGACTCTATGGTCAACTAATATTTAACAAAGTGGTAAGGAACATCAAATGGAGTAAAAACAGTCTCTTCAACAAATGGTGTTGGGAGAACTGGACAGCAACATGCAAAAAGATAAAACTAGACCACCAACTTACACCATACACCAGAATAAATTCAAGATGGATAAAGGTCTTGGAGAAAATAGACAGTCAACTCTTGGATATCCTATGCAGAAATATGTTTACTGATATTTCACCAAGGGCAAAGGAAATAAAAGAACAAACCCACAAGTGGGACTATATCAAATTGAAAAGTTTCTATTCAGCTAAAGAAAACACCAGCAAAATTCAAAGGGAACCAACTGTATTGGAAAACATAATTGCCGATGATACCTAAAGACAAGGGTTTGATCTCCAAAATATCTAAAGAACTAAGGTGACTCAACCCTAGTGAGACACACAGCCCAATTAAAAAATGGGCAAAGCCTGGCTGGTAGCGCAGTGGATAAGCCACTGGCCTGCAAACCCAAAGGTCGCAAGTTCCATTCCCCAGCGAGGGCACATAACAAGGTTTCAAACCAGGTCTCCAGTCAGATCTGTGGCTGGAGGCAGGTGAAAAGCAGCCATACATTGATGTCTCTCTCCCTCTGTGCCTCTCTCCCTTCTCCTGTTTCTAGAAATGATGAAATAAAATCTTTAAAAAAAGAGAGAGAGATAAACCAGTAAACATCCCATCCTACATCCTAGTAGAAGAGATAGATAATAAATATTAAAAAAAAAAAAAAAAATGGGCAAAGCACCTGAACCGACAACTCACTGAGGAAGATATACAAAGGGCCCAGAGGCATATGAAAGAAAGCTCAACATCACTAGTCATCAGAGAGATGCAAATTAAAACCATAATAAGATACCACCTCACACCTGTCAGAATGGCAATCTTCAACAAATCAACAAACAACAAGTGTTGGGGAGGATGTGGGGCAAAGGAAACCTGGTGCACTGTTGGTGGGAATGCAGGCTGGTGCAGCCACTGTGGAAACAGTATGGGGTTTCCTTAAAAAACTAAAAACGGAACTGCCTTTTGTTCCAGCAATTCCACTACTTGGACTATACCTAAAGAATCCTGAAACACCAATTCATAAGAACCTATGTATACTTATGTTCACAGCAGCACTATTTGCAATAGACAAATGCTGGAAAAAGCCTAAGTGCCCATCAGTGGATGATTGGATCCAAAAACTTTGGTACATTTACACAATGGAATACTATATAGCAGAAAGAATGAAGGAACTCCTACCTTTTGCAACAACATGGATGGAACTAAAGAGTATCATACTTAGTGAAATAAGTCAATCAGTGAAGGACAAATACCATATGATCTCATCCATTACAAGGCAATAATGAACAAAAACTAATAACAAGCCAAACAGAACCAAATCTATGAATACAGTGAATAGGCCTTCAGTGGTCAGGGGGATAGATGTGGATTGATAATAACCACTTGGAATTGTAAATTACCTCCCCGGATCATTTTTGGCTTTGATGGCTGAACTTCAAGAGTTACTAATCCATAATATGGACCTCTGTCCCTAAAGGGCAAGGCATCTGAATTTTTCTCTTTATACTGGAAAAGAAAACATACCAAACAATTACCATGCATTTCTGTTGCTAACAATTCTCCCAGTCTATGGTATTTTGTTTTAGCAGCCCCAAAGGGCCAAGATAACAACAATCAAAGGAATATTGGCTAACAATCTATCATTTTTAATTTTACACCTGCTCACTTTTCCTAGTCGAAAGGCCTCCCCAAGTGAAATTATTCTCAATTTGTTATTTAAGAAAAATCCTATGAA
>PVIW01014617.1:0-22679 GCA_004026585.1 Noctilio leporinus
ATCAAAAAACTTTGGTACATTTACACAATGGAATTCTATATAGCAGAAAGAAAGAAGGAACTTGTACCCTTTGCAACAACATGGATGGAACTGGAGAGTATTATGCTTAGTGAAATAAGCCAGTCAGTGAAGGACAAATATCATATGATCTCACCCATTATGGGACAATAATGAGCAAAACTAACAACAAGCAAAACAGTACCAAGTATATGAATACAAGGAATAGGGCTTCAGTGGTGCGGGGGAAAGGGGTTGGGGGGAGGGGGGAGTCAGAAGGAAGAAAGGGGAGCAGCTTAGACAAGAACTTAGTATAAAGGAACCATGGACATGGACAACAGGTGAGATTGACTTTGGGGGGAATGGGTGGTTGGGGATGGGGACAGAGTGGAGCAAAAAGGGGATGGATGTAATACAACAAAAATAAAATTTAAAAAAAAAAAAAGAAGAAGAATCAGGCATAGTTTCTGGAGTCAATTTCCCTGGCCAGGTCCACCATGCCAAACTCTTCTTCCCTGTCCACATATTTGCTCAGGCTAGTTGGTCTCCTGATATGGTATGTTCTATAACTGTCATATATCCTTTCTCACCCTGGGGCCCCAATAAAATCCCACATGCTTTTAAGTGACCTTCTCATATTCCCCCATGAATGCATCCTTGTCTCTCTTTTACTCTCATGGCAGAGTCACCTTTTCATATGGCCCTTTTGCACTCTCATCCTATTAAGTACCTCAATAATGCCTATCAGATCTATGAGTTTAGTCATATCTACATGTCTACTCTTCTAGACTGTGAGGCTGGTATTCCAGGAGAGCAGAAAGCAGATTCCTCCAACTCTCACCTCTTTTTGGGCAAGGGATAGTCAGTGATCACAGGCTCATAGACTGGGCAGGATACATAATTGCTTAGTTTATGTTTTCAGTTTCTTCGATTCTTCCAAAACAGTGGCAGTTGGAGTGAGGGTAGGCATGATGACGAATTGTTTTAAGGGGAGTTTAAATTATACTCCAGTTGTCAATTTGTTCCCTTTGAGTATCTGGACCTGTTGACACTTTAAACATCATGATGTGTGCTTGTTTAATTAAGCAGTAGCACTCAATGTTTAGTTAATCTCATTCCTAATTATCTCCTCCATGTCTCTGGAGAAAAAAATAATTATTTAATTTCTTCTACTGACACTTGAAATATCAGTTCCCTGTGGTAGTACTTTCAGCTCCAATTATTAAATTCCCTCTAATCTTATATCACAATTTCATCTTTACTCCCAAATATTTTTAGGTAACAGCTTTCCATTTGCTTTGTCTACTCTTCATATTTAAAGCTTACTTATATGGTCATATGCCAAATAACAATTTGGCTTATTAAAAAATGTTACTTGGGGTTAGACTGAAATACTGGTTAAATTGCAGAAGACAGCCTTTACAAATTGCTTCTGCTATCAGTATTTTCACTGTTGATGAAGATATCTCCATTTCAGAATATCAGACTGCTTCTGAATCTGTAGGTGGTTGAGCTAGGCTGAAAAGCCATTCAGAATACTTTTTTTTTTTTTTTTAAATAAAGTTTGGGAAATAGAAGCCATTAAACCCCTAAAAACAAAGGCATAAATGAATGACAATGACACTCTTGTGAACCCAGGGACGTTGTGCTCCCCCGTGTGAAGGGCCCATGTATTGCCCTGATACTGAGCCCTGAATACTGGCCCATTTCCAAATTTAGCAACAGCTAAGGACATGTGGCACCCGGGACTAGCTGGAGCCTGCCCTTGGCTGGGAGACCTCAGGCTTCATCTCAGAAACTTTCCCATGGATGTGTGAAGAAAAACCAGGCTTTGGGGCTAGTCCAGCCTCCCATCTCCATCTGTGCTACCCTCTTATTTAGAACAGGATCGCATGTCCTGGGAAGGACAAGCCAGTCTAGTGTCTGGGGAGGACATAAGTGAGTGTCACAGGGACATCAAGCAGGATGGAAAAGGCACAGAGGCTACAAGACTCCCAAAGCTTGGGGAGCAGGGTGAAAGGATTACTAAAGACCGGACAGAACATACACAAAGTCTCTGGATATAGGGACACTTAGTGGAGAGGGGGAAGGGCATGTGGAGAGCAACAGAGACCCTGACATCCCAGTAATGGGAAGATAGCCAGCTTCATGTATAAACTGCACACCAGCAGATGCAAAGCAAGTGACCTGCCAACACTGAGTGTGGAGAACAGGCATAGGTCAGACACTCATTTGTGTTTGCAGGAATGACTGTCTTCAGAAAGTATCACTAATTACAAAAAAATTTACCGCAACTAGAGATACATTATTTTGTACCTATTAAAGATATTTATATCCCTACACGTGAAATCTTCATGTCACTTCAAAGTAACTTTGGAATTTACTCAAAATAGAACATCATATTTCAGTCTCTAGGGACACATTACATGCTCAGACTTAAAAACAGACTTATATTATGTTGTTGGATCCCACTACTTGAAAAGCAAAACTTGTTAGCTATTTCTTCTGGCCTAAGGCTACCAAGAATCAAGAACACTTGGAAATCTCTGCACTATACTATCTATGATACCTACAATTCAGAAAGCCCAGAACACTCCCAAAATAAATAAGTCACCCTGAGGAAGACAGAGTTCTCTGAGCAGCTTTGTCTCCCTCTTGGAAAGTACACAACCTCTGCTTATACTCCCCTATTTCCATCCTGACTTTCTTGTTCCACCAACTCCACTGTAGGCTTTGCTGTGCCTACAGTGTTGGGTGCAGGGCACTGAGGACTGACCTCCTTGCTATTCCTGGGATTGGGTGGGTTCCCTCATCATGTCTTACCTGCAATGAGGCCCACACCTGCATCTCACGTACTCCTAATGAAGGAACCAGAAGCAGTTACCTCAGGATGGTTGTCACTGAAGCTGAGGACCAGGGCTTGCTAGGCTGCTGAGATGGAGGTGAATGTACCTCACTCCTGCCTGGAACACTGCTACTTTGGATTTTGTACAGATTGACTTTCTGAGATCCTGGGAAATGGCTTCTGCTTATTCAATCTCCAGCACTGCTCTCCCGCTGAGGACACTCCGCCTTCTCCACATGGCCAATGCACTTGCCAGGAAGAATCTACTCCAGCACTCAAGCCAAGCTTGCTCCTCCTGCTTCTCCAAATTTTGGCATTTCCCAGAGCTCCCTCCTTGGCCCTGCCCATTGGGGATTTCACATGCCCCCATGTTTTCATTATATGACTCAGAAATCAGCTTTCACTAGCCAGATTAGACAGAAGTATCATTCCATGTGTCTATGTGCCAACTGGACATTAGTGCAGTATGGCCCCTGCCACTTCACTCGCAATCCTCAACTCCCTCTCACGAAGTTCTGTCTCTTGTGGTCCAACTGTCAGTTATGGGCACCATCCTGGCTATCATCCCAAATCTCTCTCCCTTTCCCACATCCCATCAATTCTAAAGTCTTCTCATTTAAGTTCTTAATGTCTCTCTATTCCTACTTCCAAAGTTAGTCCTCCATCATGTCAAGCCTGAACAACTACAAAAAATACTCCCTTCTTATCCCCTAGTTTGGTCCCTCCAAACCCATGTCCCAAGCAGCCAACAGAGGGATCTAGCAAAAGACCTTAAATGCTTTGCATCCTAAAGCAGATACTCCTCAAACTTCCTAATGATAAAATCACCTGGACTGCATGTTAAATATTCAAATTCCATCCAAGACCAAACAGACCAGAATCCCCTAGGTAGTGGCCTGAGAGTCTTCATGTTAAGAGTGGCCCTGCTGATGCTTTTCAGTAGGCAAGGTTGAGAATACTGTCTACAAAATCAAATGTAACTTCATTAATATTTGATATAAGCCCTTCCACCATTAGCCCTGCCTCCTCCCCCTAGTTATTCACAGCTGTCCCTACCTCCCAAGTTAAAGTCCAGGAGTCCTGACTTATTGTTGGAAGGCCCCCACATACTGAGATGCCTCTGCTTCCCATTCCTTGCCCTACCTACATGCCGGTGTCAGTGTAAACGCTGCCTTCTCTCTCAGCCAAGGGTTCCTCCTATGTGATCCTACAACATCTGTACCTTTATCATTGCATTTACACTGTGACATCATATCTGTTTGTGCATCTGCCACCCCTACGTACAAATCCATGTATGTCCCTAAGTTTCCAGTATAGCAAGGGCCTAGAGCAGAGCAGAAACAATAAGAGCCCACTGAGCGAGGGAACAAATGAATCCACTAAGGACTCCTGGACTTGGTTGGCAGTATCATTTTCCAATGCAATTTCTTCGATGAGCCCAGCAAAGCTTCCTTGGCTGAACTTATTGTGTCTCTGAAGGCTGCCACTCATTTCCTTATCATGTTTGCCACTCTTCTGTAGTTTGAATCTATCTGTTTAGTGATGAGTTTCCCAAAACAGATTGTGTATTCTGAATTACAGTCTCACCAGCCCAGTACACATGACACAATTATCTTTCTTCTAAGGGACACCAGGACAATTTGCACATGGGTGGAAATGACACTGGCTGTTTGTGCTGCCATATCACATTGCAGGTGCACATCTAATTCAGCACCATCATCACTGAAGTCCCTTCAGAGAGACAGCCTCTTAGCCTACCGTTGACATCCAGCAGTGTCTGGGATCTATTTTCCCCAAATGTATTACTTTGCCATTTTCCAAATTGAATCTCATTCTTTTATTTCCTGCCCATATTTTTTACCTCTCTGGATTCATTTTTATTATATTTTACTCCTCAATGACATTAAGAACATTTGCCAATTTTGTATTTTCTGTAAAGTTCATTAGGGTGCAATGTGCTCCTTTTTCAATGTCATTGATAAAACAATTAAATGAAATCAAACCCCACATTGACCCTCCTGATTTCCACTAAAAACCTCTCCAGAGGGTTCAGTGCCATGTGTCACTTAGAACACTTCTATCCATTTTTCCTGCAGGCAGGGCTTCCACTCAGTGAAGGGGCCTCATGGCATAAGCAAATGAAGGAACTGTGTGACATTCTGTGTCTTTTCTTCTGGTTTGGGTAATAAAAATGACATTAACAAATTCATCTGACAGGACACTCTATCCAAAGTATGCCAAACATGGCTTCATTGTCAGCTAGAGGGTCATATATTTATATTCTTCATTATTTATTATTTCATTTTGTATCAATCAGCACCAATAACCCTATAGCCAGACCTCTCTCCCTAATCTCACACATAGATGGTTTGTAGATAAACTCCAATTTAATACTTGCCCATTCTTCAAAATCCTCAGTTCCATCCTACTTTAATAATTTCATATTAATACATAAAATGGCAACTTATGCTTTATTCCAAATTGATACAGCTTAATTTCTTAGCCAAACACTTTTCAGGGGTGTCCCCAGGAAAAAGCCATTACAAATTAATTCATTAGTGTAAGTTTTTTTTCCCAATAATTTGCTACTTATTTTTCTTTGTCACCACATACACTTGCTTAAGACTAACTCCACTAGGGAAAAATTCAAAAATGAGAGTGCAAAGTAAAGCAAATAGTACTGCTAACATTGGGGTAGACCAGTTATTTGTTTTGTTCTTAATTTTTTTTTTTTTAAATAGATGTCTTTCTGAACCCTTGTTCGTTTGTTTTTTTTAAATAGATGTCTTTCTGAACCCTTGTTTTTTTTTTTAATAGATGTTGTTTTGTTCTTAATTTTTTTGTTTGTTTTTAGTTCATATGATGTTGGCAAAGCATTTTATAAACACAGAATTAATGAACTGGATTTGTCAGGAGCCACCATCTGAGATACACAGCATGGATGTGACAGGCTGCAGGTTAAGTACACAGCATAAATGTGATAGGCTGCAGGCTATGCCCAATTCCCTAGATACCTGCTTAACTCATCCTTTTCTTTCCCACCCCAAAGAGCAAAGCAAATTATAAACAATATGGATTGGTATTAATAATAATAGACTTGATTCCACAGTAATATATACAAACAACTTAAAGAATGCTAAACTATAATCAATGTTCATGATAATTTAGTTATGGCACCACAATAACATTCATGAGTTTAATTTACACAACAACTAGCTAGGTGAGCTTTTCTAGGAATGACCTTTGCAGCTGGTGGGCTCATTGACATTCTCATCTTTTCTCTCCTCAGAAAAGAAGAACTTGTGACCTTTCAGAAATGATCATTCACAGGTCAAAAAGAACTCCAGTTAAGCAAAAGTAAGATGTCCAGGAAAATACAAAAAGTGCCAAAATGGCAAGAAGCATGCAACTTCCTTGATTTAAAAAAGTAGAAAAGTAGTTTTTAAAACTATAAGCCATAGGATTTTTCATCTATGACAGGTTTCTAAAATGGATTTTCTTTATTAAGATTTTATTTTTTTTTAAGAGCAGTTTTAGGTACAAAGAAAAATTGAGAGAAGGGTAGAGAGTTCCCATATACCCTACACATGCATAGCATCTCCCACTATCAGCATTCCCCACCAAAGAGGTACAATTATCATTAATGAACCTATACTAATATATCCACATTGCTGAAGTTCCACAGTTTACATTAGGTTGCACATTCTATGGATTTGGACAAATTAATAATGACATGTATTCATCATTATATTGTCATACAGAGCATATTCACCATTTGTAGTAAAAAATCATCTGTGTTCCTCATCTATTCATCTCTCCCACCTACCTAACCCTGGCAACCACTAATAATTTTGCTGTCTTCAAAGTTTTGCCTTTTCTAGAATGCCATAGAGTTGTTATCACACAGTATGAGAGCCTTTCCATAGTAATATGCACTTCAGTTTCCTCAATATCTTTTTATGGCACCATAGCTCATTTCTTTAGAATAGATTTTTAAATAAGGGTTTTGAGAAATTAAAAGAGGAAAGGAACGGTATATTACCTAGAGGCATTTTAAGGTCAATCCCAATTGCTTTTCTGATAGATTTACTAGTGGGGAATCATGAAAAAGTCATGGATACCTCAAAGCTGGCTTTTTAGTAAAGTAATGGACAAGGCTAAAGTAGCCATGTAGGCTAGATGGAAAAATATGGTCAAGATAAAAAGCTCAAATGTTAAAGTTAAAATTCCTAGTACTTCAACAAGAAGAGTATGACTAGATGACCTACTACCTCTAAAGTGCAGGCCAATATAATAAAGGAAGAAAAAGTAATGAGATATAAATTTGCAGATTTCATTGAGAGGAAACTAAAAAAGACTATATCCAAAGAGTAAGACAGAGGAGATTCAAGATGGCCTAGGAGTAGGTGGAAGATACTCTCTCCTTCTCCCAAGACCAAACTGAAACTACAATAAAAATAGAGAGCAATTACACTGAATAAACAATTGAAAACTGGCTGAAGAGGAGTCCTATAACCAAGGATTGGCAGAAGAAGCCACATTGAGACTGATAAGGAAGGTTGACATGCAAAAGGACTGGTTCTACTCCCACTGATGGTGGCTGAGATCCTGGAGTGATATCTCAGCTGTAAAGGTCACCCCAAGAAGTGTAGGGCCTCAACTGCATACCAGACTCTCCAGCTCAAAGCACCAGAGCTGGGAAGAGGCAAGCATATAACATCTGGGTATGAAAATCAGTGGGTTTTCTGTCCACCAGGGAGAGTCAAGAGTCTGCTAAAAAATCAAAGACCCTCTTAAAGGAACAACACACAAAAACTGGTTCACAACCACTCACCCTGGGATCTGGTGGAAGGAGAATGGTGTGGACTAGTCAAGAAAGAAATGTCTGGGGTTTGTGGCTTTGGGGAGAGAGCTGAAGGGACAGAGGCCAGGAACCCTTGTGCTGAGTCCCTCTATTTCACAGTTAACATCCTCTTTCCTGGGTGCAGCACTCTCCCTCATAGGGATTCAGTCTTGGGGAAAGTCCCATCATTTGAACTATCTGTAGAGCTTATGCCCTACTAACGAGTCAGCTACCCCACCATTTGAACTACTTATAGCACTTATGCCCTACTAAAGAGTCAGATGCCTAGATTGAGGTGCAGAATTCTGGGAAGACTCAGGATGTTAGTGACTGAGTTGTGTGGCTTTGGGGTAGGGGTTATTCACCCCCACTTTCCTATGAACCTGATTGGCACATTTCCATCATGGGAGATCCACTAGCTACAATTTCTGGGCTCCTGGTGATCCTACCATCTCAGCTCTTGGTGGCTCTGCCCTGACAAAATCTGGGAAAAAATCCAAGACAGCCTTAGTTATATGGCTCTGGATCTGGAGCCACCCTTCCCCTTAATAATCCCCTAAGCCTGATCAGCAACTTCTGCCTCTCCCAACTCCTTACTGAAATTGAGCTTCTGAAAGACATTGGAAAAGATCGAGTGGTATAGCTCTAGGATAGAAGAAATTCACCGCCCCCCCTTCCATGCTGAACAGGTGCACAGCCTTCTCTTCATGTGGCCAAATCTTGGTCTGTTAGGGACTGATTAACTCTGGTGGCTTTACCCTAACAACTCCCTGAGACCCCACTCCGCCACAAATGTATGGAAGCACCCAGCAGGTAGCACCTAGACTTGTTACACCTTGGTACATTTGCTGTGTCATTTTGGGGGAAACCAGTTATCCCTACCTGCTGACTCACTGAGAACCTATCTCAGGCAACTAAAATATTGCCAGAGGCTCTTCCATTGGCTAAGCCTAGCAGGCAGCCAGAAGACTGAGGCAGGTGAAGGTGGACCTCAGGACTCCTTGGGATGTTTGCTGATTTGCCCATGGGCCTGGTACTGGTAAAAGCTAGCCTTGGTGCACAGCTGGGTTCTTTCCACATATATCAAGGTCCGGAAAAGGCAGCCACAAATTGTGGATTGCTTTGTAGCTCCAAACTGGTTGCTTAGAGCAAGTGTCAGGTAGCTTCTAACATTGGTCTACATCAGTGTTTCTACCAGAAAGCTCCCAGAACCAATATCTGGTTGTCAGTTTCAGACAATATTGGAGCAGAATCCAATAAGCTTCACAAGTAGTACATCCAAAAAGAAGATCTCAGAAGGCACCAGACCCTACTGAGAACTCCACTCTTATGGTCAGCACCTGCACAGGAGCTCATACACTGAGATAGGAATTGGTGCTCATAGTCAGCCAGTCTGTAACACAACACCAATAGTAATTAGGACTCAATTATAGCAGGAGAACCAGATAACTCACACGATGTCATTCCTGCAGCAATCAATGCAGGTAATAAAGGAGATTGCACCATGAAGTCCCATAGGACACCTACAACATATGGCCACTATACCAAGATTAGGAGTCATAGCAGATCTACCTAATATATAGAAGCAAACACACAAAAATAGCAGCCTAAACAGGGATACAAAGAAACATGCCCAAAATGAAATAACAGGGAAAATGTTCAGAAAAAATAAAATAAAGATAAAAATTTTACCAGGTATAGAGTTCATAAGATTGATTATAAGGATGCTCAAGGAAGTTAGTGAGAACAACAAGGAACTTAGAGAACTACAATGTGAAAAATAACATGGAAACCATAAAAATGTCAGAAATAAAGACTACAATATCTGAAATGAAGGATACACGAGAAGGGAAAAGCAGTAGGTTGGATGAAGCAAATGACTGAATCACTGATAAGGAATGTAGCAAAAACAATCTATCAGAGAGCAAAAATAATAGTATGTTTTTAATGAGGATAGTTTAAGGACATTTCAGACAACATGAAGTAAGCCAATATTCACATCACATTGGTACCAGAAAGAGAAGCAAGCAAGCAAACAATCAAGAAACTATTTGAAGAAATAATGACTAAAACATTCCCAAAATGACACACAAGTCCAGGAAAAGGAGGGAGCTCTAAACAATATGATCTCAAAGAGGCCCACACCAAGACATATCATAATTAAAATGGCAAAGGTTAAAGACAAAAAAAGAATTGTAAAAAAAAGCAAGAGAAAAAGTAAGTTACTTAAAAAGAAGCTCCCATAAGACTGTTAGTTAATTTCACAATAAAAATATTTCAGATAACTTTAGTTTTTCCTGAGGATGGCAGCAGGGAAGGGGGCAACAATGAGTGCTGGCCCTTGTTTCTGAGCACCTAGAGGAGAACACCTGAAATGCAGGACAGATGAAAGGCTGAGGAACTTGGTGTAGGAAATGTTTGGGTACTGGTGTGACTAATCCAGAAATTGCAGAGACCTGAGAGTTGGTGTGGCCTGGCAGGAGGAACAAAATAAGTTTGGAGGAGACTGTGGGAGCACCTAATCACCCTAGCCAGCAACCCACTCCAGCTGCTGCAGGCAAACTGGTCTACCTGGCAAGGCATCCAGGACCTGCCTGGACTGATGGCAGGGGGCTTGGTCCCACTAACCAAGGCAAAGCACTTGCTTATGGGAGCCCCAATGTGGGAAGTGGTAATGGGCCCAAATGGGAGCTCAGCAGGGCAAGGAATACACAGGTCCTATGAGATAAAGACTACATAGTGCTTGGGTCTTGACCTCAGGATGCCTGTGCTAGCGGAAGTACCCCAGCAACGGCAGTAGTAACAGGACCAAATAGGACCCCAGTGGGCAGGGCTGAGTGGGGCTGCATGGGGCTGCACACTCCAGCACAAGCCTCTGCCCACCAGGCAGCATCCGGCCCTCACAGAAACAGACAGCATATTGTTCCAATCTGCCTCCCAAGGTGCTTGCACTTGAGGGAGCGACCCAGCAAGGGCAGTGGTAGCAGGCCTAAATGGGAGCCAGCCAGCAGGGCTATGTACTCTGCCTGAGCTTTGCTGGTACCCTCCCCCACCAGCCCTCCTGGAACCAGCATATTGATCAGCCCCATCACTCAAGGTGCCTGCACACATGCAGAAGTGTCCCAGCAAAGGCAGTAGTAGCAGAGGCCCAGATGGGAGCTCAGCCAACTGAGGCTGTGCGCTCCAGTCCCAGCTCTGCTGGCAACCCATCCACTGGCCTTCTCAGAAACAGACAGCATATGCTTGGGCCCCACCCGCCAAGGTTCCTGCACCTGCCAAAATGCACCTGGGCAGTGGCAACAGTAGCAGACACAAAATGAAGCTCAGAGGGCAGGGGCTGCCCCCAGCAACCCACCTGCCCTGACATAAACAGACTGCATAGTGCTCGGGCCCTGCTCCCCAAGGTGCCTGCACTCCCAGCAAAGGTAGCAGGCCCAAATAGGAGCCCAGCAGAGGTGGGGCTGTGCGCTTCAGCCCAAGCTCTGCCAATGGGGCAGGCAGCCTGCCCATCAGCCCTCAGAAATAGACTGCATAGTGCAGCAGTAGCAGACCCAAACCGGAGCTCAGCGGTGGGGACTGAGCACTTCAGCCCAAGCTCAAGTTGAGAAAATCTAGCAGTCAGCACCACTGAATTCTATAGGTCTACCAGAGAAGGTCATTAAATTAAGGCAGGGAGTCATAGCAGATTAATAGAAGAAGCAAAATCAAGAAAAGGCACCTAAAATGAGGAGAAAAAGAGATAGTCTATCACCAAAAGGGAAGGAGGAATCCCCAGAAAAACTAAGTGAAATGGAGATAAGCAATCTATCAGATACAGAATTCAAACCGATGGTTAGAAGAAAGCTCAATGAGCTCAAACAAAACTACAAAGAACTCCAGGGAAGTCACAAGGAACTTTCAGAAACTTTTAACGGCATTTAAAATTATACCAGCATCACTAAGAACCCAGAGGGAATGAAGAATACAATTTCTGAACTGAAGAACACAGTAGAAGGAATCAAAAGCAAGTTAGAGGAAACAGAGAACTGGATCAGTGAGCTGGAGGGCAATGTGAAAAAAAAATACTCAGACACCACAATAAAATAAAAAAACAGAAATGAAAAAGAATGAAGAGATGTTAAGAGAGCCATAGGACAACATAAAACATAATAATATCCACATCACAGGGGTACCAGGAAGAGAGGAAGAAAAGCAATGAATAGAAAACCTGTTTGAAAAAAGTAATGACAGAAAACTTTCTGAATTTGGTGAGAGAAAACATTACCCAAGTCAAGGAAGTACAGAGGGTCCCAATGAAGGTGAACCCAAACAGGCCCACACCAAAACATATCACAATTAAAATGGCAACATTCAATGATAGAGAGAGAATCTTAATGGCAGCAAGAGAAGAAGCACTAATAACATACAAAGGCACTCCAATAAGGCTAGGAACTGATTTCTTAACAGAAACACTATAAGCAAGAAGAAAAAGGCAAAAAAAAAAAAAAAACAAAAACAAAAAACTTCACACAATGAAAAGCAAAGGCCTCCAACCAAGACTACTCTATCCAGGAAGGCTCTCATTTAAAATGGAAGGAGAAATAAGGAATTTCCAAGCCAAAAAAGCTAAAAGAATACATCTCCACTAAACCAGCACTGCAACAGATATTAAAGGGACTGCTATACAAAGAGTAAGAAAAGGAGAGAGAAACACAGATACAAAGAGGAAAAATCACAATGAATAAGTACCTATCAATAATAACCTTAAATATAAATGGATTAAGTGTTCCAATCAAGACACAGGGTACCTGAATGGATAATAAAATATGACCCACATATATGCTGTCTACAAGAGACTCACCTCAGAACAAGAAATCTACACAGACTGAAAGTAAAGGGTAGAAAATACATTTCAAGCAAATGGACATAAAAAAAAAAGCTGGGGTAGCAATACTCATATCAGACAAAATAGGCTTCACCACAAAGGCCATCAAAAGAGACAAAGAAGGATATTTCATAATACTTAAGGGAGCAATCCATCAAGAAGACATAACCCTTGTAAACATATATGCATCCAACATAGGAGCACCCAATTATATAAGAAAAATCCTGGAATACTACAAGAAGAATATAGACAACAACACACCCATAGTAGGGGATTTCAACACCCCACTGTCAACAATGGACAGATCTTCCAAGCAAAAAAACACCAAGGACATTATGGCATTGAACAACATCATATATGAAATGGACTTAACTGATATATATATATATATGACTTTTCATCCCATGGAAGCAAACTACACATTCTTTCCAAGTACACATAAAACTTTCTCAAAGATGAACCACATGGTAGGACATAAAACAAATCTCTGCAAATTAAAAAAATTGAAATTATGTCCAGAATTATATTCTCAGATTACAATGGTTTGAAACTAGAAACCAAATTCAAGGTATGAAACCCAAACTATTAAAATTTATGGAGGTAGAATAACACACTACTGAATAAATAATAATTGGGTTAACACTGAGATCAAGGAAGAAATCAAAATTTTCTGGAAACAAATAAAAATGAAAACAACAACCCAAAATCCATGGGACACAGTAAAGGCATTCCTGAGAGGGAAATTTATAACAATACATGCCTACCTAAAAAGGTTTGAAGAAACACACATAAACAACCTTACCACAAAGCTACAAGAACTAGAGGAACAACAACAAACAAAACGCAAAGCAAGTAGAAGGAAGGAAATAATCAAGATCAAACAAAATTAAGTGACATAGAGACAAAAAGAACAGTTCAAAGGATCAATAAATCCAGTAGCTGGTTCTTTGAAAAGATAAAACAAAATTGACAAGCCAGTATCCAGGCTCATCAAGAAAAGAAGAGAGGGGATCCAAATAAATAAAATCAGAAATGACAAAGGAAAAATCACAACTGATACCACAGAAATACAAACTATTGTAAGAAATTACTATGAACAGTTATATGGCAAAACATTTAACATCATGAGTAAAATGGACAAGTTTATGGAACTATAATCTTCAAAAAATGAATCAGGAAGAAGCAGAAAGCTTGAATAGACCAATAACAACTAGTGAAATTGAAGTAGTAATCTAACAACTCCTGTCACACAAAAGCCAAACCAGATGGTAAATTTTACCAAACAATTAGGGAAGAACTAAGTTCTGTCCTTCTTAAACTATTCCAAAACAATCCAAGAAGAATGAAGACTCCCAAAATCTTTCTATGAGGCCAGTATTATGATAATCCCAAAACCTGTCAAGATCCAACAAAGAAAAGCTACAGGCCAATATCTCAGATGAACAGAAGTGACAAAATACTCAACAAACTATTGGCAAACCAGATCCAGCAATATATTAAAAAGATCATACACCATGATCAAGTGGGATTCATCCCAGGGATGCATCGATGGTACAGTATTCACCACTAAACATAATACACCACATAAACAAACTGAAAGACAAAAACCATATGATCATATCAATAGATGCAAAAAAAACATTTGACAAAATACAGCACCTGTTTATGACAAAAACACTCAGCAAGATGGGAATAGAGGGAACATACCTCAACATAAGGCTGTATATGAGAAACCTGCAGCTAACATCATCCTCAATGGGCAAAAATTGAAAGCCTTTCCCTTAACATCAGGAACAAGGCAAGGCTGTCCACTCTCTCCACATCTGTTCAACATAGTTTTGGAAGTTCCAGCCACAGCAATCAGACAAGAAAAAGGAGTCAAAAGCATCCAAATTAGAAAGGAGGAAGTAAAACTCTCATTATTTGCAGATGACATGGTGGTGTATATAGATTCTGCCAAAACCCTATAGATTCCACCAAATAATGACTCAAACTAATAAGTGAATTTGGTAAAATATAAAGTCAACATCCAGAAATAGAAGGCATTTTTATGCACCAACAATGAAACATCAAAGAAAGTAGAAAACAAATCCAAAATATTATAGCAACAATAGAAGTAATGTGCCTTGTAATAAACTTAAACAAGGCGGTAAAAGGCCTGTACTCAGAAAACTACAGAACACTGAAGAAAAAAATTAAGGAAGATTCAAATAAATGGAAGCATATACCATGTTCATGGATGGGAAGAATTAAATAATAAAAATGTCCATACTACCCAAATCCATCTACAGATTCAATGCAATCCTCATTAAAGTACCAATGTCGTACTTCACAGACCTAGAACAAATTTTTAAATATTTGTATGGAGCCAAAAATGACCCCAAATAGCTACAGCAATCTTGAGAAAGAAGAACAAAGTAGGAGGAATCAAAATACCAGATATCAAACTATATTACAAATCCATTGTAATCAAAACAGTCTGGTACTGGCACAAGAACAGACAAATAGCTCAATGAAATAGAATAGAGATCCCAGAAATAAATCCAGGATTCTATGGGCAACTAATATTTGACAAAGGGAATAGGAACATAAAATTGAGTGCAAATAGCCTTTTCAATAAGTGGTGTTGGGAGAATTGGACAAGAACATGTAAAAAAATGAAACTAGACCACCAACTTACCATACACCAGAATAAAATCAAGATGGATAAAAGACTTAAATATAACCCATACCAACATAAAAGTCCTAGAGGAAAACCTAAGCAGAGAAATAGCAGATATCTCATGCAGCAATATTTTCACTGATATCTCTCCCAGGGCAAGGGAAATAAAGGAACAAATAAACAAATGGGGTTACATCAAACTGAAAAGCTTCCGCTCAGCTAAAGAAACATCCACAAAATTAAAAGGGAACCAACTATATAAGAAAACATATTTGCCAATGGCACCTCAGATAAGGATTTGATCTTCAAAATATATAAAGAACTTGATGTCTTAGTAACTGGTTTCTTAAGAGCTCATATATGACTAAAATGTTAACCATTTCTCATGCATTGCAAATGAAATACCATGTTTTTGTTATTTTACTGTGCTGTTTTATTTTTTGGTTGTAAGAACTTGTGTATTCAGCAGAAAGAAAGAAGGAACTCCTACCCTTTGCAACAACATGGATGGAACTGGAAAGTATTATGCTTAGTGAAATTAGCCAGTCAGTGAAAAACAAATACCATATGATCTCACCCATTACAGGACAATAATGAACAAAACAAATAAACAAGCAAAATAGAACCAGATACATGAATACAATGAATAGACCTTCGGTGGCCAGAGGGAAGGGGAGTGGGGGAAGGAGGAGGCAAAGAATAGGAGCAGTTTAGTCAAGGAACTAGTATGGAAGAACCATGGACATGGACAACAGTGAAATTGACTTTGTGGGGGGTGGATGGTTGGGGAAGGGGGCAGAGGGAAGTAAAAAGAGGATGGATGTAATACAACAACAATAAAATTAAATTAAAAAAAGAACCTGTGTGTTGAAATATAATCATGTTCTGTTAAAAAAGAAAAAAAAAAAAAGAAGACAAACTTAGATGACTCAACCCAAGGGAGAGAGACAACCCAATTAAAAATTAGGCAAAGGATCTGAACAAACACTTCTCCAAGGAGGACATACAAAGGGCCCATAGGCATATGAAAGAATGCTCAACATCATTAGCCATCAGAGAGATGCAAATTAAAATCACAATGCGATACCACCTCACACCTATCAGAATGGCCATCATCAACAAATCAACAAACAATAGGTGCTAATGAGGATGTGGAGAAAAAGGAAATCTGTACACTGCTGGTGGGAATGCAGACTTGTGCAGCCACTATGGAAAACAGTATGGAATTTCCTCAAAAAACTAAAAATAGAAGTGCCTTATAACCCAGCAATTCCACTGCTAGGAATATACCCAAAGAATCCTCAAACACCAATTCAGAAGAATCTATGCACCATTACATTCATAGCAGCATGATTTACAATAGTCAAGTGCTGGAAGCAGCCTAAATGCCCATCAGTGGATGTATGGATCAAAAAAACTTTGGTACATTTACATAATGGAGTACTATGCAGCAGAGAAAAAGAAGGAACTCCTAGCATTTGCAATAGCATGGATGGATTTGAAGAGTATCATGCTTAGTGAAATAAGTCAGGCAGCAAAAGACAAACAGCATATTATTTCACTTAATACAGGAGACTAATAGATGAGCATAATGAAATCACAGACATGGGAAAAAAAGGAGCAGAATGATGGTGACTAGTGGGGAGGGAGGATAAGGGTTTAATGAAGGAGCTAATGTGAAAGACCCATGGACATGGACAATGAGGTGGGTACTGACTGTGGGAGAGGGAATGGGGAGGTGGGGCAGGGGGGAGCAATAGGGAAAACAACAACAATAAAAATAAATATTCCATATTCCACACCAGAAAAAACTGCCATGAAATATTTAAAGTGATGAAAAGTAAGGACCTACAACCGAGACTACTTTACCCTGCAAGGCTACCATTCAAAAACTGAAAACAATTTATTTGTTTTGAAGATGGTGAGGGTCAGGCAGGAGAAAGCAATGGGGGAAAATGAAATAACTGGAACAACAATAAATTAATTTTTAAAAACTAAAAAAGAAATAAAAATCTCCCCAGGCAAGAAAAAGCTATAGGAGTTTGTTACCACCAAACCAGTATTAAAAGAAATGCTAAAGGGTTTGTTTTAAGAAAAAGTAAGAAAAAAACAAAGGAACAGAGTTAAAAGAATATAATGGCAATAAATAAATACCTATTAATAGTCACTTTAAACATAAGTGCTTCAATCAAAAGACATGGATAGCAGAATGGATAAGAAAACAAAAATCACATATATACTGTCTACAAGAGACCTATCTGAGAATGAAAGGTACACACAGACTGAAAGTAAAGGAACAGAAAAAGATATTTTATGCAAATATAAATTTAAAAAGCTGGGGTAGCTATACTTACATCTGACAAAAATGACTTTAAAATAAGGCCATAATAAGAGACAAAAAGGATGCTACATAATAAAAAAGGATACAATCCAACAAGAGGGTACAACCCTTGTAAACATTTCTGTACCCAAAATAGGAGCACCTAAATATATAATAATATCTTGATGGAAATAAAAGGAGAGATCAAGAGTAATGCTGCCATAGCAGGAAATTGTAACACCCCAATGACATCAATGGATAGGTCTTTCAGACAGAAAATCAACAAGGAAACAGTGGCCGTAAATGATATACTAGATCATATGGATTTAACTGGTATCTTCAGAGGATTTCTGTACTAAGCAGCAAAATATACATTTTTTCCAAGTGCACAAGGAATGTTTTCTATAATAGACCACAAAACAAGTATCACTAAATTTAAGAAGATTGAAATCATATCACACATTTTTCTCTGACCACAATACTATGAAACTAGAAATCAATCACAGGAAAAAAAAAAAAAACAACCCTAAAAATCACTTATAGACATGGAGGCTAAATAATGTTACAAAACAATGAATGGGTTAACAATGAGACCAAGGAAGAAATTTAAAAATCTTGTAAAAATAAAAATGAAAAACAACAACTAAAAATCTATGGGACACATGAAAAGCAGTCCTAAAGAGGAAATAGCATTACAGGTCTATCTCAAGAAAGAAAAAAAAATTCAAATACTCTAATTTTACACTTAAAGGAACTTAAAGAACCATAAACTAAGCCCTAAGTGAGTAGAAGAAAGAAAATAAAAATCAGAAAATAAATAAACAAAATATAATCTAAATAAACAATGTAAAAAATCAATGAAACCCAGACATAGTTCTTTGAAAAGGTAAACAAGATTGACAAACTATTAACCAGATTCAACAGAAAAAAATAAAAATAACTCAAATAAATCAAATCAGAAATGAAAGAGAAGAACTGATTCCAGAGAAATACATGTCTTTAGAAAAAAAACATTATGAAAAATAATATACCACAATATGGACCAAATAGACAACAGAGATAATTTCCTAGAAATATACAGTCTTTCCAAGCTGAGACAGGGAAGAGTCAGAGAATTTGAATAGACATATCACAACCAGTGAAATTGAAGTAATGATGAAAAAACTCCCAAAAAACAAAAGTCCTGGATGAAATGGCTTCTCAGGTGAATTTTAGCAAACATTCAAAGAATTAATACCTAACCTTTTCAAACTATTCAAGAAGACTTCCAAGCTCATTTTACAAGGCCAACATTATTTTAATTCCGAAACCAGAAAAAGGTACTACAAAGAAAGAAAATTATAGGCCAACATTCCTATTAATTATAGATGCTAAAATCCTCAACAAGATATTAGCAAACTAGACCCCATAATACATTAAAATGGTTATACACCATGATCAAGTATTATATATTCCCAACAGGCAAATGTTGTACAATAGCCACAAGTCAATAAGTGCAATACACCACATAAACAAAATGATTAAAAACTCTCAGTAAACTGGGAATAAATGGAATATATATCATATATATATTATATGATAAAGGCCATGTATGACCAACTCACAGCCAACATCACACTCAATGGGCAAAAACTACAAACATTTCCCTTGAGACAAGGGTTTCTACCCTCATCTCTCTTATTCAACAGAGTACTGGAAGTCCTAGTCACAGAAATCAAACAAGAAGAAATAAAAGGTATCCTAATTGAAAAGGAAGAAGTAAAACAGTCATTGTTGGCAAGAACACATAATACTATAAACAGAGAACCCTATTAGAACAGGGAACTAAGAAAACAACCCCACTTACAGTTGCATTAAAAAAAACACAAAAACCTGGGAATAAATTTAACCAAGGATATAAAAGGCGTACACTCTGAAAATTATGACACTGAGGAAAGAAACTGAAGAAGATACAAATAAGCAGATGCATATACTATGTGTATGGATAGGAAGACTTAACATCATTAAAATGTCCATACTACCCAAAACAATGTATACGTAGATGCGATGCAAGATACCAATGGCATTTTTTTACAGAACTAGAACAGATATTCAAATAATGTATATAGAATCACAAAAGGCCCTGAATAGCAACAGTGCTCTTGAGAAAAAAAGAACAAAGTTGAAAGTACCATACTACCTAATATCAAACTATACCAGAAGGCCATAGTAATCTCAACAGCATGGTATTGATATAAAAACAGAAATACAGATCAATGAAACAGGATAAAGAGTCCAGAAATAAACCCACACTGTTATGATTAATTAATAGTTGATATAGGAGGCAAGAACATACAATAGGGTAGAGTGTCTATTCAACAAATGGGGTTGGGAAAATTGGACAATTACATACAAAAACATGAAATTAGACCACCTTCATATACCATACACAAGAATACACTCAAAATTAAGGACTTCAATGTTAGACTTAAAACACTCGAAATTAATTAAAGACTTAAATGTTAGACTTAAAACCATAAAAATCCTAGAAGAAAACAAAGGCACTAAATATTAGAACTTCTCATAGCAATATTTTTTTCTGATATATCTCTTTGTACACGGGAAACAAAAAAATAAAATAAATGAGGTTACATCAAACTAAAAAAAATTTTGTTCAGCAAAGGTAACCATCAACACAATAAAAAGACAACATTGAACAGGAGAACGTATTCACTGACACATCCGATATGGGGTTAATATTCAAAATTTATATAGAACTTACAAAACTCAACACTAAAAAAACGGAGATCGGGAAGATGGCGACAGAGTAGAGAGCAGTGCTGATGGTGTTCTCAAGTACCAAAGCAGCTAGAGGACAAGATAGGGAGCGTGAGATGTCTTCAGGACCCTAGGAATTGGAATGGGCAGCATCTGGACACAGGGGAGCACAGCCCAGAGGCAGAGGAGGCCAGCAGGACAGTAGGTGAGGCATTCCGACTGACCAGCCAGCAGGCTGAGGTCGGCTCTGGGCAGTGGCGGCTCTGCCCAGGGGGATGCGTTTGACCTAGGCCAGCTCTGGGCTCCCTGAAGACTGGAAGTCTCAACAGTGAAGTGCGGGCTGCGAGGGCAAACACCATAGGGAATGCATAATTGAACTCTTGCAGGGGAGGGACTATGTGAGAGACTCACTCCGGCAACAGGGAGAGGAGGCTCCTCGACGGGCTAGAGGAGGAGGAGAAGAGTCCTGCGGGAAGGCTGGAGCAGAGGAGCAGGAACTGCACCGGCTGGGTGGCGAGGGGGCCAAAAAAGGTGCTGCTGGGCCACTGGAGAAACAGCAGCTAGAAGCCCCTGCAAGAGGGGAGGCCCAGCCCTGTGCAACCACACAGGCCCCCAGGCTCTGCGGAAACTCCAAACGGCGAGCCAGAGAACCGGCGAGCTGGAAATAGTAGCTGGGACAACTGATCCGCCATTGCCAGAGACAAAGGCCTCACCGCCCATGCCTGGGAGGGGCTCATTACAGAGGTGTCCTAAAGAAATCCGCGGAGAGCTGGTTGGCTTGGAGGAGTGGTGCCTGCCCTGGAAGGGCGGGACATTGTAGGCGGACCCCAGACAGTGTTGACGGACAGGGGTGGCCTCCTCCCAGAACTGCGGGGGCGGGGTCAGTCCTCATAGGGACCAGCGAACTTGCTGGCTGCCCTGCAGAGGTGCTGGGTGCTCATCACGGGCAGGAACCTCTGCCAGGAGTGGGAGGGGGTACCCTGCAGGTTCCAGAACACCGGCAGGCCTAAAACCCAGCCAGGCTGCAGAAGGCCCAGCCTACCTGGGGGTGGACACTCAGAATCAGCCCTACTGTGACAATCAGAGGCGCTGCCACATGCCAAGATTGGCTAGAATATAGACTATAGACTGTAAAGTCCTGACCAAGAAAAAGAGGCAGCCTCAGGAAAGGGATTGCTGCCAATCTCAAGCACCTGAGTTATACTGAGAGCAATATGGACTATTAATCCCCAACATATCCTTTCCAAAAGATACTTCTCACACATTCTTAAACCCCACCATACCTCAATCCACCTAAATACCCAAGACCCTCCCCCTACTCTCAAATTAAAGTCTACTCACTCTGTGGCTATAACGCATTCCCAGTCCTCAATCTAAGTATTCCTCCCTTCCCCAGCCTTTCTAAACCCTTTCTTTATTCTTTTCTTCCTTCCTCTTTTCTTTTTTTTTTAATTTTTCTTTTCCTTTTCTTCCTGGTAAAGCCCACAGGTTCTGGCTCCACCTGGACCAATCAGAAATCATAAAGGGGGAACACACAGCTAAAACCTTTCTTTATTAATATTGCTTTCTCTTTCTCTTGTGACTTTCTCCCTTTTTTTCTCCTTTTTTTTTTTTTTTTCCCTCTGCTAAAAGCCCTCAGGTCCAGGCTCCATCTGGACCAGTCAGGGATTATTAAGGGTGAACAGCCATCTAAACACTTTCTTCTTCTTATTATTATTGTTTTTATTTCTTTTTTCCTTTTGAATTTGTGTGTGTGTGTGTGTGTGTGTGTGTGTGGTTTGGCTTGGTATGGTTTGTTTTTTTTGTTGCTGCTGTTATTTGTTTTTATTTTTGTTTTTGTTTCTGCTAAAAGACCACAGGCCCAGAATACAACCAGACAGCCGAAATAAAGGACACACCAAGAACAGCAAGTGGAAAAATCTGGGAGACGACAACACTGAACTCCACAAATCTCCTATCACAGAAGTGGCTCAACTAAGGCAAGGAAGCAAAGCAGGTTACCCCAAGGAAAGAACATAAATAAATAAATAAATAAATAAATAAATAAATAAAGAGCAAGCAAGAACAGACACCCAAAATGGGGAAAAAAAGAATCAGTCCAATCACCAAAAGGAAAGGAAGAATCCCCAGAAAGAATACAAAATGGAACAAAAGCACCTGGAATATCAGATAAGGAATTCAAAAGAATGATGAGAGAAGCTCAGTGAGCTCAGCCACATCAAAGAAAACTATAAACAACTCCAGGAGAACTACAAAGAACTCCAGGGAAATTACAAAGAACTCCAGGGAAGTTACAAGGAACTTACTGAGAACTACAACAGCATGAAAAAGGACATGGAAACTATCAATAAGTGCCAGCAGGAAATGAAGAATACAATTTCTGAATTGAAG
>PVIW01014618.1:0-22674 GCA_004026585.1 Noctilio leporinus
CCACCGTGGACACTCCACGTGGTGGAGGAGATGGTCAACAGCATCACGAACCTCTCCGTGCTCACCCACGTGCCACAGGCACTGCAGGCAGCGGGAGGGTGAAAGGAAATAGGTGGAAGACCACCGCAAACCTATTTTCCCCAACCCACCCGAACCAGGCAAGGGAGGATGGAGGGCACACCCTGAGGACACCAAAGAGAACAGAGAGACACTCGTGTGTCCTGCGATGACGCTGCTACAAAGTACAGAACGGGGAAGTGGCCCTTTCTGACAGGCAGCACGTTTGGAGAAAAGGTGTGAGGGGATGGTTTCACAGAACCAGGAAAGATAGGGCATAAACCTTGCACCCTGTGCAGTGTTTGAAAAAGAAGCAGGAACAAGTATGCACCTAACAGAGCAATGGGACCTGTGGTTTAAGGTAGCCATGATGGATGCCGTAAGCCACTGTCAGGGAGCCCGCACGGCCCCTGGGTCTGACCTAGTTTGTGACAGGGACTCTATACTGCTGTTCACAGGACAGTGCACAGGACAGCAGCGGCCAAGCTGCGTTTGACCTCTACATCCTCTGTATCATTTCAACGCCCTCAGAGGATAAACAGCTGTAGACACACAGTGGCATGCAGGGGGGCCACGGGCAGGCCAGGGGATGGGAAGCCAGAGTGAGAATCGTAAGGTGGGGGATTCCAACCCTCCAGAGCAAGCCTCCCTATCAGGCAGACCCCATGATCCTGTTCTAACCCAGCATGGCTAATGGGTAGCCACCCCAGAAGAGCAGATAGGAGACACCTGAAGTGTTTCCTCATTGGAAGAGCACTGCCGTTCAGCTATGGTTTAGAGTAGTGGGTGTACTTCCTAGGCATGAACATGGGTGGCACAAGACCCCCAGGAGGAGTGCAGAGTGAAAGGCACCTAAGACACAGGAAGGTAGGGCAAGGTCACAGGGCACAGACATGCAGTGGCGGACAAGTGTGGATCCCTCATGGCAAACACCAAGGACACACAGCTAAGGAAACTATCCACCCTTGGACACAGACAGAGAAACACGGACACAGGAAGCAGCACCCCTAAATGCACATAGAGCAGTACTCTGCCATCACTTAGGGAATGTTCAGGGGAAGGAAACCGCATGAGGAACGCAACATTCCAAATGGAAAGCCACGCAGGCCTGTCATTTGTGCTGTTAGACAAGAGTACAGAAAGCAGCTAGCAAACACTCCCCCTTCCTGGGCACAGGGTCTACCAGGGACAGACAAGAACCATGCTGACACCATGTCCGAAATACAGGACATAGGCTGGCCAGCCTTTTCCAGGACATTCCCAAATACATGATGTTGCCTGAACTGGCCACCACATGCAATCAGGGAAGCGCGATGGAAAACCCAATGCAGGTGATGGCTAACCCTGCAGGTCAGGGCAGGTAGCACGGGAAAACGTGCTGTCGGTGGCAGAAGCAGCAGCAGCTGGCAGGAGAAACGTGGAGGCTGGGAGGACAGGGAAAGGGACTTCCTGACAGACACAGCAGTGGACACTTTATGTAAGCAGACTACTTACTGTGTTAAGGAAAGAGTGCATCCAGGATGGGACAAGCAGTGTCTCAGGCCTCCCTTTCGGCTCCCTTGGGACACCCGAATGGGTGAGGGTCCTCAGCTATCCATAAGTGTATCTGAAGGATGCAAAGGATTCCTCAGGCATGAACACCATGACAGCCCTCCTTTGAAAACAGACAGACCCAGAACATGACAGTCAAGGAAGAGATGGAACCTCACAATGCCAAGCATGCCAAAGGGCAACAGCAGGAAAACAGGGGACCCTCCCAGCACCGTGGCAGGCAGGCTGGTTCCACAGGAAAAGTGGCACCCACAGAAACAACTCCCTGCAAATGCTTCTCCCCAACCATCTGGAAGACACAAGGGCACACTCACAGTGTTCCATGGTTCTGCATGGTTCTGCATGGTTCTGGACACCCTATTCTGTACAATGGCCATGAAATGTCCCTGTCCTCATGATGTGTGCAAGGGGACAGAATGGAAAGCACACTGGGAAGGAGATGGAAACACAGCCCATCATCCTGTGCCTGTCCTCTGCACTAGTGAAAGGTTCCAAAAGCCTCACAGAGTGGCAGGCACAGCAAAGCCCATGGTGCCTTGATCAAACATATACTGTTGCCAATAAAAGTCCTTTTCCACACAAGCCAGGGCAAACATGGTCACAGCTTCATTCACCACAGCAATGGCAAAAGGTCAGTTATAATCTGAAGGGAACAAAGGAAAGTAACCCATAAAGTGCACAAGCACGCAAGCCCGGTCAGCTCAGCACCCCCTTTGGACAGAAGAGCTAGAGAACGCAGGGAAAGGCACCTGTAGCAAACTATTGCACGGCCTTGCACACTGCGTGGGACTGTGGACACCCACCAACAGGTCTGTGACAAACAACAGAAACGCAAAGTGAGCTGTCAGGCCATCTGGAAGATGCACAGAGCACAGCACCCCATGGAAACAGCTGCTGTGCAGGAGAGGACGTAGCACATGGTGTGCGCTGTCCTGCATGGAACTGTGGAATGAGAGCCCCAGAGAGCTGTCCCGTGATCCCAAGCTGAGAGGCCACACAAGGTTTGCAAACAGCAGCAGCGCCCAGAGGAGCGTCTGAAAACAGCCGTGTCCTCTGCGGCGGCTGCTGGGGAGCCGCAGAGAGATGTTGTTTCCACTCATGTCCGCAAGGCGGCAGCACCGAGACTCAGCGGCTGCCGCAGGCCTGGCCAAGGCTGCCCTGTCCTGCGTCGTTTTCAGGGACGCCTTTCAAATGGTTCTCTTTCCTCTCTTCAGAGAAAGGGGAACACACAGACAAAGAGACAGAGGGAACCATCGTTCGTGGTTGAGCTTTCACCGTCCGGTACCTACGGACCAAGCCACACATCCAGCTGGCACCATGGACATGAAGAGGAGGAACGGAGTCCACCCTATCAACACAAAGCAGCTACGATTCCGTAGCAAACAAGAGACAGAAGAAAATGAAAAGTTCCTGGATGGACCTCGTAGATGAGCATCCCCAGGGTGCTAGGAACACATCCCAAATAGGGTGGCAACAAATTAGACCCACACACACTGAAGGAAAACAGGGCATGGGAGAAAGATCTGTGACCCCCAGAACTCCTGCCTCCTGGCACCCAAGTGATGGTGATGGAATGGAACCTAAACCCTCCCTTTTTGGAAGAAGGGACATCAATGGCTGCATCCAGGAAGTTTGGTTTCCACCCATCAGGTCCCCTATGGAACAGCAGGGATCCACCAACGTGGATCACAAAGGCATCCTCAGCGGAACACAGTGAACAATAACACTGAGGGCCACCATTCCACAAATCTCCTCCTGTCCTGCAACAGCAGGAAATTGGAAAGGACAGTGGTATGCATATAGGAGGACCTGCCCTTGGTGGGGTGCTCACAAACAACTGTCCTCATGCAGAGGGCCCAGCACGAAGACAAGCTGGAAGCAACGTTGCCTCTGCAGAGGTCATGACAACTTGCACCTCCTCGGCCCCTAGCCTGTGATCAGTGGACAAAAGGTCAGGAGGCTTCCAGGACAATGGTCCTGGGAGGCTAAGAGTGGTCCCCCTCCCAGCTGCAGACCAACCAGGGAGCAGAAAGGAGCAACAGTCAGCACCCTTGGGGCACAGCACGGTGGCTGCATCAAGAAGGAACCCTCACCTGCATGCCAACACAGAGGTACGGATCCCTGCTCCTCTAGCGCACAGGATAAGAAAGGGAATAACAGAGCTCTTCCTGCACAACCTGAGGCAGGGTCAATAGTGAGTAAGAAGGAACCTCCCAAAATGACGCTGAACCTGACAGGGACAGGTAAGATAAGGCAGAAAGACACGGCACCATGACCAGGAAGAACATCCATTGCTCATCAATTGCTACGAAGCAACGACCCTCCGAAGGGCCACTCACCAGCAGAAGACCATGGAGACAGGGCCAGGAAACGGCTACACTCGGAGGGTATCCAAAGGGAGCGGGACTGAACAAAGACCATCATCCTCTTCTCCATCTATACACCATGGACAGGCACCTATCCACCATGTTTTCTAAAGTAGGCACATGCAGCGACACTTGCAGGAGACAACTGTGGAGCCCAGCACCCACCCCAACAGATCCTCCCTCTCCCAACTGTCACCCCAGCTTGGTTGCAGTCCCTGCCATGTCATTCCCATGAATGTGCACCAGAGGGTAGCAGGAGGAAACACTGGAACACATCCTGCTAAAGGGTGGGGGCGGAGCAACAGGAGAATCCACGGCGGCCCCCACACATCACCTGTGAGCTGTACCCAGTGGCCCTCCATGGACTCTGCCCTGAGTGTGGACGCAGCAGAGGGTGGCCTCAACACCTCCTCAGGACACCTCCCTACCTGTCAGCTCTTCCTGCAGTCTTGGAACCCTATTTACAGACCCAGCATCCACCCACTGACTGGGGCCCCCACCCAGCTGAACTCCTCCTTCAGACACCATGGGCATAACGAGAAAGGTCCCTGGAGAAGACATCTTGGAAAAGGATGGCAAGTTCAAGGGCCAAAAAGAAACACAAGGGTATGGAAGTAATACAACAATAAAATTAAAGAAATAACCAAATGAAAGGCAAGTGCATAAGGCAGTGGGACACACACCTGTCCCATCACTGTGTCAGGTTGCAGAACTGGATCAGTGCCCATGCATGACACAGCCACAGATGTGCTGCAGGGGAAGGGAACAGCCACCTGTGTGCAGAAGACAAGCCTCCTCGGAGCACAGAGCCACGGCGGGAGCAGGGAGCCATGGAGGGTGCTGTTCTGCCCACAGCTCCTGCCCTGCAGGGGCTCCCGGGAGGGGCCAGGAGCACCACCAACACATGGGAAAGATAAGAAACAGGAGCAAGACCATGTGGGAGCCTGCAGCAGTCACCACATATGACCAACGCAGCACAAACATGGTTTGTGACGTCCTGCCCACTGTGACATATGTGGTCTGAGGAAAAGGGACAAGAGGAAAGTTCCTCCTGTCCACAGCAGGCCACAGCCAGGGAGACCCCAAGCCATTCATGGCACTTTCAGGAAGTCAGCCAGGCCTGATGCTGACACCCACGCCATCCACCAACCACTGTTGAGACAGCGGAAAATCAATATCACCAGGACCCTAGAAACCAGACGCAGCTGGAGGACGGCCACCCCTGCTCGGACAGCCAAGGCAGCCCACAGCCCTGACCCACGGCCGCCTGCGGGAAGAGCAGGGCTAGGAACACCTGCAGGGCCCAGCTGCCATTCCCACACGCAGCCACGGGAGGGCAGCACAAACCAGGAGTAGGAACTCACAAAGGGGATCTGCACCCGGGACAGCCCATCAGGTGACAATGCAAGAAAAACCTGCGCAGGACGGTGCAGGGAACCATCAGGAGCAATTACGGGGACCGTGGTGGAAGCAGACTGAAAACACAGCTAAGGAAAGGTTCCCTGTCAGGGGCTATGAAGGCAACAGCGTGCTTTCCCCTTCGGAGGGCGACCGGCAGGCAGGGAAAGGTCGCCCAGGGGACAGGCTGGGAGCGTGAGGAAGAGGCAAGGACCCAACCAAAACACGGCCGAGAACCCCCTGAATGACAGACAAGGATCCCCAGGATAAGGAAACCCTGGATGCCTAAGGCCTACAGGCAGGAGACACCCAGAGCGAGGTGCATCTTGAGGAAAGTCAGGTTGAAAACGCAAGACGCATGTCGCTGAGAACCGACCTGGGAAAACCTGCCTTCCGATGCCCTGGAGGCAGACCCAGGAGGAAACAGGACCTCCAGCACCACCAGCCCCTGGGCAGACGCATGCAGGACTGTGGCAGCAAAAGAGGGAAATGGAAAACTCACCAGGGGAAGGATGACCTCACCCAGGAAAACGAAGGCAAATAGGACAAAGACAAGGCTGACAGGAGGGCCCAGAACAGAGAACACACATGTGATCCTATGGGATGCAGACGAACATCCCATCTTCTATCCGATGCCCATAGAAGCACCTGCCACACACAAGGTTCCCAGGGCCCAGCCAATGTCTCCCCAGCCACCCGACTCCTCCGGGAAGAATGTCCCCTTTCCTACAGCTTGCACCCCTCTGCGGACTAGAAGAATCTCCTCTGGGAAGAATGTCCCCTTTCCTACAGCTCGCACCCCTCTGCAGAGTAGGAGAATCTCCTGATGCTCATGCCATGGTCCACACACCGACCTCCCCAGGCATGGTCCGCGGCAAAAGCAAATGTCTGCCACCACGATCCTTTCCCTTGGATGCAGATCTATGGGACCCCGAATGCACATGTCCTATGGCAAGGGACACGCTTGCCCACAGAAAGGTTTTGACCCAGCACCCTGCACCTGCCTGTGCAGTCTCTCCCCGTGCCAGGATTCCCCAGTCACAGATGGCTGAGGCCCATGATAGCAGCACGAGACAAGGGATCCACCGCAAGGACTGAACCACCGGATGGACTGGAACCAGCCTCATGCGGAATACCCCATCCCTTAAACCCACTAGCAGCTGCACGAGGAATGTACAGCAATCCTGGCTCCACCCCAGCACACACTGTCCGGCCTGCATGGATGGTTCACAGACGGAGCTCCCTGCGGTCCCATGGGAGGGGTCCATCTGTCCCTCTGACCTCCAGGAGCCAGGACTTTTGGGAAAGATAAGGTGGACTTGAGCCACACAACCCACGAGTTACCCAAGCAACACAAGTGAGTCTACCAGGGAACATGGGTCCCAAGCAAGTGTCCTGATCCCCAATGGACTCAGGAGAAAGGCAGGGAGAGCCACCCAGCCTGGGCCAAACATCTCCAACCCAAACTGGAGACACACCGTTCCCCTCTGCAGCCAGAATGCTCCTTATTCTGCAGCCCAAGTGTAGCACCATGACCTTTACATCCAGACTGGAAGTTCTCATCTGTCGGGAAATGGGTCCCAACAGAGCGCAAGCAGCGACCATGGGACAAAGACACCGTCCTCCCGGGTTCCAGGACAGAGACTGATGACAGGGGAGAAAAAGGTGAGGTGACTCTGGGGATGTTCCCTCCCTCTCCTGGGCCGCTCCCTTGCACCCTTTGTGAAGGCTGGGCCTGGCCAAGGGGCTCCGGGTGGAGCCTGGGCCTTTAAGGGGGGGAGGACCAAACGTAAAAAGCCAGGAACTGGGAGCAGGAAGGGTGGGCGGAAAGGTCACGGGGCTTGCGCCAGAGTTCCCGTGCTCCCCGTGATGCCCCTCCACACCGTGTGACTCTGACCGGGGGTATTGAAGGGCCAGGCTGCGGCAGCCATTTCACACAGGAAGACACGCGTTGGGGCACAGGGTGTTGGGACTCCCACCTGCAGGTCAGGACACTCGTGGCCTGAGCAGGTGCCAAATGCTCCCTCAGGAATATCTTGAATTCCAACGGAGAGGAGACGGGAGCTGCCACCACCCTGCAAGGACGGATGAGACCTCCAGCAGAGGAAAACCCGTGACCAACAACACAGACACGCCGTGGCCAGGAGCGGCTGGGCAACAGGTACCGGGGACCCAGCCGAACGCCGCCCAAGCGGCCTGGCTTGTTTGCGGGGGAAGCGGAACGGGGGCTGCCTGGTGTGTGCACGGTAGCAGGAGGGCAGGGAAGGCCCTGTACAGCGTGTCTCTGATGAGATAAGGAACCACCCTGCCTGTTCTACACCCGCTTGTGGAACTGGGAGCTGTGCTCTTCACTGGGTGGCACGGATGCCCGCAAGTGTTGGGAAGGAAAAGGCTGGGTTTCCGGCTCAGCTGTGGATGGAAATATGGCGGCCGGAGGATGGCTGAGGCTGAAGCAGCCCTGGAACTAGGCCAGGGGGAGGCGGACGGAGAAATGGCCCCGTCTCCTTGAGCCTGGCGCCAGACCCTGGTGAGCACGGGAGACCTGGTGAGGAGGCCCAGCCCCTGGCAAGATGGGGAAGTGGGGAAGGATGAGGTGAAAGCGGGAGGAAGGGTGCTGTCCTGCTTGTGGTGAAACATGTGAAGCTCTGCACAGAGCTTGGGGGCTCTGTGGGCCGGATGGGCACGTAGGGACAGTGGTTCTCGGTCTGTGTCCACGGAGAGGTTAGGATGGGCAGCAGGGTCCAACAAGGAGGATTTCCGTCGGTTCATCTGTGCAGGTACGACCCTGAGAGGCAGGGCGCACAATGTAGATGGCCTTTGCCCCTGTGGTGGCCGTCAGGCCCTGGAGCTTCCCCTCTGCAACCTTACATGAGTGAACACAGGGTTTCCCTTTGCAGAAACTGGCTCCCGCGGCCTGGCAGGAGGGCACAGAACCCTCAGGAAAGGGAGACAGGCTAGTCCGGGATGCCAGAGATGGGCCTGCCTGTTGAACGTGGCTCCACGGGCTGGGCCTTGGGAAGGGTGAATGGCTGGGTGAGACGGAGGAAGCAGGCAACCCCTGACTCTTCCGCAAATATTCAAATCAAGGCAGGAAATGGAGACTCAGAAGGAGAAAGGGGCCTGAAGTTGAACATGGTGTCCTGGCCTCAGGGCCTGTGCACACCAGCTTCTGGCAGCCTCCATGTGGGGGAGGTGGGGGGCTGCCTGCCTGAACCCCACCCTCTTCCCTGGTGAGAGTGGCGTCCCACCCCCTTGGACAACCTGCGTGTTCAGGAGGAAACCCCACCAGTCAGGACCCCTCCCCTGGCTGTGCAGGACAAGGCCTCCCCCAGCCACCACCCAGCAAACAGCCCTGTGCAGGTGGGAAAATGCCTCCTCGGAGCTCCTGAACCCTGCCCCACCTAGAAGTGAACGACCGTCACCCCTGGGAGATGGAGAGGGTGCTAAACTAAGGGTGACCGTGCATCCTCCATGTTGGATGGTCCAAAAGAACCCTACCTGGGCACATGTAGGGGCTCCCCCAACCAGGGTGCTGACTGGGAGTGTGCACTGCGTCCTCTGGGCAGGCCTGACACACGAAGGCCATCCAGCTGGGAGCTGGCGAACAGACGAACCCTGACCACCTGAGGGGACTGTGGGAGAAAGGGATGGGGACCCACCTCACAGCAGCCTACCTAGCACCTGAGCCCAGGACAGAAAATGTGTGTGGAGAAAAGGGACACAGGGGTGGGAGAGGATATCTGGAGCCATGGACCCCCTCTTTTCTCAAGGCTGCATTGCCTACCTAGTGGGCAGGAGATCCTGCACTTTCCCCTGGGACAGCAATAGCCCCACAAAACCAGAACTGTGGCAGGCTGGGGACCGTGTCCCGGGGAGGGTGACACCTGTTACAAGGATCTCCTGCAAAGGACGCCTTCAGGCTGCATGGCAGGAGACGGCACCTGGGACCCCTGGCACCTGCAGGGGTGGATGAGGCCCCCACAGCCTGCACTGGGCACAGAACGGGAGGGGGAAGGGGAACCCAGTCCTCAGGCAGAGAAAGGACATCCATGGCCCACACAGGTTTAGATGGCTTCCTTCCTGCCCGTGCTGGGCAGGTGTCAGACTTGGACACAGCACCTACATCGTGGAAGTGCAGGACCCTTCAGCAAAGGATAGGCTGAGCCTGGACACTGGACTCTGGCTGCAGGGCAACAGGTCCGTCTACTGCAACATGTTTTGCCAAGTCCTTTCCACGGCCAGTATGGGGCCACCTCAGGGACCACTGGGATCCACTTCCTACCATCTCATGTGGTTCTCAAGGTAAACGTGGTGACCTTGCCTCTTCCACAATGGGTCACAGTCTTTGAAGTGTCACGTCCTCTCGTGAACTCACACATCAATGCTGTGCTAGCAACGTCACCGGCCCACAGTGAACTGTGTCGTAGTGTGGAACATGCTTACCATGTACACATTATAAGTTTGTATCGGTGACACTAGGGAATAGTGTCTTTTATTCCTATGGTTTTCATGGACAATCAACAGAGCCGGCTATGGGACAGTATGTGCTTTGCATCACACGTGGCCGCCTCTGCCTTTGGGAACGGGAAGACCTGTAGGTTGCTTCCCCTCTGGCCACCTCGGTGGGGATCTGTGACAGTGTGTACTGAGGAACTCTGTCCTTAGCTCCCTCCATGTACCAATGTGATGTTGGGCTGCGTGATGCTATATTGTGTCCTTCTCTGTCTCTGGGACCACCTGGACTGTGCAGCCAATGTGGACACGCTGTTTTCCCATTAGTAACAGTACCATTCAGTGCATGTGCAAGTGGCCATTTCAAGTCCTTCACTGTGCATCTGTGATCATATGTGTATTGCCTCCAATATGTATACCCTCTCATGTTGAGTCTATACTACTCCTCGTTGAAGTCTGTTCTTCCGTTCTGTGTGTATGCTTTTCAAGAACAGATGCCTGTAAACAGTGGTCTGACAAACACTTGGGGAGGCTCCCTTGGGGACTCTGGACCCAATAAAAACTCTGATCACAAGCCATGAGCATAGGCCACCGGGACACAGCAGGCTATCCCTGCCAAAAGACTGGAAAAAGGGACCTTCGACACTAAGGGAGGGACCCCTGGGGGGCCCGGAACTGTGTGGCAGCAATGGGTATGTCTATTTTGGGAAAGAGACATGTCCTGTTTCGTACAACATGGAACACCTGCTAGAAAAGCTCTGGGAATGGACCCTGGACAGTGCATGGTGGTGGGATGTTGGGGACCGCCGTGGACAATGGATGTCCCTTCTCTGCATCTCCCTTCCAGCCTGACCCCTGTACCTCTCGGTCTTAGGAAACACCAGCCACGAGCCTGCATGCCCTTGCGTCACATGCACAGGACCGCTGCTGCCTTCCTAAGCTGACTCTGCAACGGCAACAAGAATCCAAAAGGGACCTCGGGAGTCTGCTGCTTCCAGGAAATCTCTAAGAGATGAGCATAGACTTGGACAAGCCACACCTGACCGAAACCACAGGCAGCCATTCAGATAGGAACAGCCTTCACGGAGAAGACACGAACAAAGGAAGGGAGGAAGCCTGCAACTCCCCACGCAACACAAGTGGAGACGTTTCCTTTCATGACAGCAGGAACCAGCACCATGGCCACTTAGCACCACCGCAGCTGCGCCATCACCGCAGGACTGGAGAGGCTCCCTCCCTCGCACCCATGCCGGCCTGGCACACACGGACACTGTGGGGGTGGGGGCCTGGGAAGGGTACCGTACCTCCTCTGGCTTGTCTTTTCTTAGGGTGCAGGACACGGACCTCAGGAATCAACACACACCTCGCTGACAGCCCTGCAGACAAACCCCATCTGTCTCCTGCCCCTCCTGCCCCTCCTGCCCCTGGACTTCTCAGGTACAAGGGACTCATTGAGGGAACTACCTGGGGGGGGGGCAGTGAATGAGTTTCACTGCACAACAGGTCTATCTCCAGCACCCACAGTGTTGCACACCGCGGGCCCAGACTCCCACGGTGGGGAGGGGTTTCTCTGAGGACGGCCTCGTCCACTACAAGGCTGCACCGTGGACACCAGGCATGTCTACCAGAGCAGCACACCTTGCACCCATCCCCCAACACAGCCTTCCTCTTCCCCCAGTGCCACAAGATAGGGACCCCCACCTTGACTGTGCAGCCGTGACCCTTTTCTTTCTCTTCTTAACCAGGCCTGTCCTCTCACTTCCCCAGACTGCACCGAACACGCAGGATCCCCCCATGAACAACCCTACACACTTGCTCATGAACAGGTATGGCCCCAATGCCAAGACACCCCCTCCTACCCGACCTGCCTTCCTGTCACAGATCGCAGGAAAAACAGTGGTAGAGGAAAGAGATTTCTTCCCTAGTGCACAGGGAATGACATCACCCACTAGGACCTTCTTTGCAGACTTCAGGATGGGGCTGCTCACCAGATAAGAGCCAGCAGAGGTACCATCCGATGCCTAAGAATCCCCCTGTCCCGCAGCCACTCCCCTTCACCTCCCATACGACTGTTTATGCAGCCAACGGACACGCACCCACCACTCAAGAGCACGGCTCTCATGCACCCGACACGCATGGCCCAACTCCTCTGCAAACATACTTCCCTTCCTCCAACACAAATAGCAGGCAGGCGGGGGCAGCCTGGAAGGTGGGGATCTGAGGTGGATCCAGGAGACATGCAGTGGGGCACCATCCCCACAAGGGGGAGTGGGCGATGGGGATGTCCATGGCCAGTGCCAAGAGTACCTAGGTCCCACCCAGGACATTTCCCATCCACACAGAAACCTCTCAGGAGCCCTAGGCAGAAAAAGTCTCCTATCCAAAGGGGATCCCAACCCAGCAGTATACTTGCCCTTAGGTCAGAAGCCCTCAGGTGGCCACTCACAAACACAGTCATACAAGTCCAACATGTAGGAAGGAAGGGAGGTGGGACGGTGGGGCCTGTTCCCTGAGCAGTGTTGGGGAACATACCCAAGTCCAGGAGGAAAACCTGACACACTTGGTCTCTGATGGGTCTGTTTGAGTCTGGACTGGTCCTCTCATATTAGCCAGGACATCCCAGCCCTGGGAAGGACCCTGCAGCTCCTTTCCCACAACCCCCCTCTCTCTGGGCTTCGCTCCATCCACCCATGGTGAACCTCTGCTCTGCAAACGTCATGGGCCCCTGAGGACCCAAAAGCTGCAACCGCTGTGTGCCCTGCCCCTGTCCCAGCTCCCTTTCACCAACTCTCCTTAGACACTTCAGCATTTCCAAACTCCTTCCAGCCACGTACCTTCCAATGAGGGTGCCGTCACCCCAAGGAAACAGGAAACCCAGGCCTCTGCTGCAGCCTCAAAGAAAGGTCCTCATAGCCCCTCCCCCGAAAGGTGCACCCCCACTGCAACACCCCTCACAGGGCACCTGTGTCTCCCTTGCTCTCCCTAGAGTTGCGCCACCCCTGCTCAGAAAACACCACCCCAAATAGATTGTGACATGGCGTAACGCCCCGCCCCCAACAGCAGTGAGTGGGGAGGGCAGGGCCAAGGGCTCCAACATCCCCAGGGCTGGAGGAGGTACTGTGGGGTCCTCACTTCTGGCATTTATTTTCTGGGTTCTATCAGGGATGGACGATGCTCCCTTTACACACATCTTCAACTGCGGTCAGGGGTGAATTTACCTACAAAACACCCCCACAGAGGGGCTCTCATGGCCCTTAGGGATGGGGACACATGACACCAGGCCCCTCCTGTCCAATGAGCCACAACCATGAGCAGCTTCATCACAGGGGCCCACCCACAGCCCCCCAAGCATCACACGCACACAAACCCGCCTCCCCTTCCCCTCGGCCCCAGACATCTGCCCCTCCTGTGAACATCTCCCCCTCCCTCCACCCTAAGTTCATACCCAGGGTTTCCACTCTACAACTGGAATGAAAACAAGTGTCCCCAGCCAAGCATCTGACACCCACCCCCCACCCCCAGTTTATCTTGCTGTTAGCCATCGCTCCCCTAAAAGCAGGGGGGAGGAATACCACCCCTCAAATCATGCACCCCATGCGCCGAGAAGGATGCAGTGACTCTGAGGAACACACCCCCCTCCGGCAGGGGACACGGAGAGACATGACCCTAGGAGTGGCCCATGAGGGCTACTCAACACTACATGTGCACTGGAGAAAAGCACCTCCAGGAGTTCATGTGGAGCCACACGTGTGGTTCAAGAGCCTGCAAATATGGCAGGGTGCCTGCATCTCCATCTGGGTGGGAAGGACACCTACTGGGGTGCTGATGGGGAGCGGGGAGGACACCCTCCCAGGAGGGCAGGAGACAACACGCTGGACGCCGCAACTCCCGACACCACCGCTAGAGGGAGCGCAGCCCTGCTGGTTCCATCTCTCGCCCCTGACGACACCCCAGCAGGCCCCCCACCCCAATCAGCAGGAAAAGCCCCTCTCAAGCTTCACCTATTAGTCTAGACATATCTTCCCCTTTCCCCCCAAGGAGGACACCTGCCGTGCAGCATCCGACCCCCTGAAATTTCCTGTGTCCCACGTCCGCCTCCCACACACACGCCCCCCACGCCTGGGATGGCAGAGCCTGGAGGGAGGGGTGTGGGCCACAACGGATGGAGGACAAGGTCTAGCAGGGATGGTTCACAAACTCACGCAGGACACCCTGAGCTGCCATGGGGAGGCGAGCACCCCGTGAGGCCAGCATCTCCACCTAGGGTGATAACACCTTGCTGTTCTGCAGATGGGGGGAGTCAGTCCCCTGCACAGACGCCCTAAACCACCTTCATCTGCGCTTTGCCTGGGAGAACACCTTCCGGTGTCCTGGAGGGAAGGGAGAGGTCCCCCTCCAAGGAGGGCAGGTACGAGTACACCCTGGGAATGCCACACCCCAGAGTACACCTCTCAGCACCCCACCCCTGACAAAGTGCCACCCTCTTCACCCCACAAGATACACCCTGGTGGCCCAGGCACGTTCTGCCCAGTGTAGGCCCCTTTAGCCTGGCAGCCCCTCCCACCCGCAGAGGACACGGGTGTAGCCAGTGCAAAGCCTGGACATAATGCCAGGAGGAAGGGGCCTACACCGACCTGGCACCACCCCCTCCAGCAAGGCCCACCCCGCTGAGCAGGCCCTGCAGGCTCCCGCCGTCCTCCCACACATGCCCCTCCTACGACAGAAGGTGTTCAAGGGCCAGTGGACACATTTCATTATCCCCTTTGGGTGTCAGCCTCTCCACCTGCAGGACTGGGGAGGGGAAGCAACCCCTCTGAGGAGGGTGGAGTAGGGACCAGAAGTCGTCCCGTGAGGCGACACACAAGGGACAAGTCCTTCCTCTGCTGTCCCCCAACACACTCACCGTCCTCTGAAACAACACACCCCTCCCACAGAGGTGGTAGGGGGTGGGGCCCACTGGAGGGGTCCCCACAAGAACGGCAGCTCAGACGAGGGGCAGCTCACAACATGTTTGTGATGTACCCCAGGCTGCCAGGGACCCCACTGTGCAGCGACCAGCTGGGGTTCCCCTGTGGCAAAGCAGAGGCCCCTCCAGAGGACACAGTGGCCCACCTCAGGGAGATGCCTCAGTGGGTGACCACTGGACACTCATAGAAATTGCACCTCCTGACACTCCCCTCTGGCCACATCCTAACAGGTCACCCACCCAGGCACCTTGGGGATGCTCTTCCCCACCTTGCAGGCCCCCACCTTCAGCAAACACCCACCATTGTCCAACAGCCCACTATCGTGCAGAGGAGGTGCAGCACATGACCCCTCAGGGGTGGTCGCCTTGGGTTACAGGCTGCAGGCAGGTGGCGGTCACCCCTTCCAGCTAGGCCTGAGGACCTACCCATAGGTAGCAGCCGCTCGAGCTGGGCAGGGAATATACCACGATATGTCCAGGGACTGCAGAACACATGGTGGGAGACTCCCCTCAGCAGACCCACAAAAGACCCCCTCCCATAGCGCCCCTCCTGATGCCTTGGAAGGGAGACTCCCCACCACATGCTCCTCCCAGCCAGCAGCCATCACCCCTTCTTGCAAACACTCGATCCTCCCCTGGGGAGGAGGTAGCGGGTGATCTCCCCAAGACAGGAGTAGCCCTCTGGGATACAGGACACTCACAGCCTTTGGAGGGGACCATGTCCTACTGCTCCCTCCCCACCAGCACAGCCCCCCCTGCAGCTGCCCCCACCCACACGCACCCTCCCCTGCTGCACCTGGCAGTGACCGACAAGGACTATAGGTCACAGGCAGGAACCAGCATCCACCTCCAGGGCATCACACATCCCCGCAGCTGCCTGTGGGCCCCCCAGTGCTACCAACCTGGGGTCCCAGCTTCTCCACCTACTGGGACCCCACCTCCAGGAAGGGTGGAGGACCAAAGCTCAGGTGGTCCCCTCTACAGACCCACAGAGCTGCCCAGCACAGGGTCCCCCACCAACCAGTAAACTTCCAAACCTCACACAGCCTCCCACCTCCCACCTACAGAGGACAGGGTAGGGGCTTCCCAGCACCAGGGAATCCCAGACCACTGACTGACTGCTGCAGGGGCCCACAACCCTGTCTCAGCCCCTAAAAGGACACACTAGGGCGTCAACATCACCACCTCAGGGAGAGGGAGGGGGAGGGGAGGACCTTCCACTGTTCTAGGGAAGAGGAAGAACCACTCTCCAAAGAGGGTGGAAGGCCCAACCTGAGGGAGTTGACCCAGGGAAACACTCCCCACCACACCCACCCATGGGTAGGCCTCCCCCACCACTGGACCCCTAGTGGCTCCGCACCCCATGAAACCCAGAACACACTCCTGCATGGGAGGGATGGAGCGGGCCCACCCTGGGAGTGGCCCATAACAGCTACGCACCAGCGAAGACAAAGCTCTCCACTTCCCTGACTCAGGGCCCCTACAGAGGCACCCACAGTGCCAGCACCTCCACCTGGGTAAGGAGAACCCCTTTGTCTATGCTGAAGATTACGCAGGACCCTCTGCAAAGAGAGCAGAGCTGACCAGCTGAGGGAGGGGCTGGGGCAGCCCTCAAACCACCTGACACCCACCAGACCACCCCCACAGTCCCCTGAGGAACCCCCCACCCAAGCAAACCTCCCACCTCCATTACCACCCCCAACCCACACTACCCACCATGATCTGCACAGGGACAACTGAACACGAGAAGGCAGGGAGGTGACCACCTGGGGGACATGCTGCCGACACCCTAGACTGCCAGCCACTCCACCTGGGCAGGGAACACACCTCAGGACAGCCTCGGGGTGTGGGACCCAACCTGACAGTCCCCTACATAGATCCACAGGGGACTCCTTCCCATCACATGCCCTTCCTGATATCCTGGGGACACCCTCTCCACACCTTTCTCCCCTCCTTCCAAACACAACATCCTCCAATACACATACCCACCCCACTGTTACTGCAAAGAAGTAAGGGAGGATATTCCTCACCTATACAGGTACCCCACATGGCCTATGGGACATAGGCAGGCAGGTGAAGGAAACCACCTCTACTAGGGCACAAAACACCCACACGGTTTAGTCACTGTCCCCTGCAAAGCCACTCTGGGGTGCCAACCAATTCAATGGGGCACAAAATACAGCTTGAAATAGCATGGGAGTTGGGGGACACTCCCTTCCAAGGAGGTCAGGAAACCCAACTTGACAGAGTCCCCTCAACGGATCCAAAGGGGACCCCATCCCATGTTACCCATCCTGCTGCCCTGGGGGTGTCCCCCTACCACCAGTTCCTCCCACCCAGCCACACCCCACTCATCCAAGACACGCCCTGCCTCCTGCAGAGCATGTAGGGATGGACAGGCCCTATTACACAGTCCTCCCATAAAGGGCACAGGCCAGCTAACTGGCAGGCCACCACTCCATGGCTCAGGGCCCCCCGCACAGTCACCCCAAGATGCCCCCATTGACACCTTTGGAGAAGAACATCTTGGGGTTTCCTAGAACAACAGAGGCACCTACCCCAACCCTGGTAGACAACCTCAGCTGCCAGGTGACCACACCCACCCAGGTCAGCTAGGGTAACCCTGACCATGGTGCAACATCAGGGCACAGCCCTCCCAGGACAGCACGGGAGAGCACCAATGGAGATGCTGCACTGACTGTACACTGACTCCTGCCAGGTACCTGCACGCGTGCAAAATCACGCACCAACCACAGCTGACCTGGACGATCCTTTCCAAGACCACCCACACACACCTCCTGCATCCCTGCCCAGACCATCACCCCACCTGTGCACAGGTTTCTGCGCACACACCCCTGCACCACCCTAGACCACTGGAAGGAAACAGGGCCAGGTGGGTCTGTTCACCCTCAGCACCTGCGGTGAGTGACAGGCATCCTCCCCACCCTCTGGCCAGCAGACGTACCGCAGGGATGCAAGAGCCAATGTCTCTCCCAGGAGCATGTTCTCTGCACGTCTGCAACAGGGGTGCCTCACTTCCTCCACACAGGTCATACCAACACACACAACAGAACTGACATGCACCATGGGACACACACAGAGGAGACATGATCATGTTGGTGGAGCTCACCAGCCCCAAGGGGAGGGCATGTGATTCCATCTCTTGATAAGGAGGTGACCACCATGCTCCTGAAATAACAGGCATTGCCACCAATGGCCTTGACATCAGCCTGGGCCACAGGCGACGGTCGCTTCTCTGGAGTCCTGCAAGGAACTGCACCCCCTGCAATGATCACCGGAATGTGTCCCAGTCCTGCAGTAGCTTCAGACACAGGCCACAGCCAAGGGGGCAGGGCTGGAACCCAACAGAGGCTCTGAGGTGGGGCCCGCAGGGGAGGCCTCGGCACCACGGGAAACACACAGTGAGGAGCCACGGGAGGGAACGGCCTGTAACAGCTAATGCAGGGGTGCAGGTCTCCAAACAGCCGGGGAGATTCCTCTGAGGCATCCTGGCGAGGCAGGTTCTCCTTCCAAAGAAAATAAGGCAATACATTCAGCCACAGAGGCCATTCAGAGCCTCGGGCACACGCCTGTCAGGAACGTCAGCCTTGGAGTCCATGCCAAGAACAGAGTCCAGCAATCCTGACAGCTCCCTGCTCCTGTGGGGAAAAGAACACATCAGACCATTTACAAAGACACAAACACGCATAGGGAACATGTTGACCAAAGGATCCAACCTTCTCCCTGCCTGACCCTCATCCGCCCAGGCCCTCAGGTGCTCACCCCGGCGCTGGAACGGACCACCTAGGTTGCTCCGTGTGCTGTTTCCCTCTCCCAAACCTTCTGTGAGCAAAAGGACAGGACCACTGCAGGTGGCCTTCTGCACGGAAAGCACTCCGAGCACAGGCAATGGGAACAGGGGTGACGTGACCACTCTGCAGCAAACACGCAGGATGGGGGACCATCCCTTCCCTGTGGAGAACTCAATATGATGGGGCACACCTTGACCACAACTCCTCCAGGGACTGTATTCAGGGGACATGACCAAGGGAGGCACATCCTTCCATACATGAGCACATATGCATGTTGGGACCATGCATCTCAGGACAGAACCCACAAGGATAAAACACCAATGTGCATGGCCCACCCTGCCCTGGCAGCCTCCTGGCAGCCCCCTCACACTGGGATGCTGCCACTCCCCCCAATGCCACCACGGAATGGTTCCCCCCACAAGATCGATATCTTACTGGGCCCAGCAGACAGGCTATTTGCAAGCCCAGGCTGAGATCCAAAAACAGTTCCAAGATGAAGCCACCAGGGACAACATCTGCTGCACAGCAAATGGATACCATGCTGAGCAGTCGGGACACCAAGCAGGGACACCGCAGGGCTATGGGCATCTCTGCCCAGGTGGAAAACGTGGACACATGCAGGCAGGACAGTGGTCACTGTAATCAGGAGGCTGTGACAGCAGCAGTGAGGGAACCCTCCACACTCCAGCCCATACGCCTTACACTGTCCTCACCTGGAACATCCCCCACACAGATCACCCTACTGTTCCTCCCAACTTCCGTTGGGCATGCCCCTCCACCCACATGGTGCAGTCCCAAACCAAGACGACCCCACACCAACTGCCCAGCTCGCGGGCTGCTCCGTGAGCACAGGCCACCAGTGGCACCTTGGACCTCAGCACCATACATGGACAGTGCGAAGGACTCAGCTGGAGGATGGGACCGTCATGGAGGGATCCAATGGCGGGGGAGTCTCCCCACATCCAAATGCAACACCCTGGGATATGGAATCAGGGAAAGCATCTCTCCCAGCAGGGCAACCCCTGGAGCCTAAGGAAAGAAGAGGGGAGGCCATCCCGTTCCCTCCATGAGGCTGACATGCACCACCAGACACGGACTAAACAAACTGTACGGATGTATGTCACAGCTCCCAAAGCTACAGTTCACAACTCCACGCTTGGCTGATCAAGGAAACACTGTGAACACAGACATCACCTCCTGAGATATGCCTAGCACTACCCACCCAGCTTTGGCATCCATCCAGGAAAGAACCCAAGGTGGAAGCTGAAGGGCATGGCACCCACCCCAGGGTAAATGGGTGAATCCACATTCCCTGACCTACATCGTGAGGTCACCCTAACACAGCAGCCAAGGCATGGGCCTGTCCAACCTGGTCAGGATTCACCCCCTGGCCAGCCTGCTGACAGGCACAGGAGTCCCTCAAAGGCCCATGAGAGAAGGAGTCCATGCTGATGACAGGTACCAAGATTCTTCCTAGAACTCCCTCTTCCCCTGGAGAAAGAAAATGGCCATTTGTGAAAACACAAAAAAACATCCCTGCAGGTGTGCACCCCATGCTCACCATTCCTCCCCAACACCTTCCAAGCCCACCGCCCACACTCGATCTCACGGACGCTCCTTGCTACCGGAAACAAAGAACTGAGCCTCTCCTGCACGGGTCACCTGCTCTGCCCATCCCGCGCCAGCCCACTATAACCACACATGGCACATGACAGCCAACACACAGTCATGTCTGTCAGAGGCACACACACATGCCCACCCTGCCAAGAAACACACTTGGAGGCTTCAAATGCTCCTCAAGCGTCTCTCCAGTGGACAGTGGACACAGCCTGCAGGCATCTGCGAGAAGTGCCTCCCTCCTTACACGTAGGTGCAACATGGAGTCAGTGAGAAGCAGCTGTGCTGGCAAACCAACACTACTCACAGGTGCAGGCACGTGGCTATGGCACACCGTCTCCATGACTAGGACACACAGCTCCATCTTTTCATACCTTCACTCCAGGTAGAAAACATCCTACTTGGAAACACAGCCATCAACCCTGAGGACCTTCCAATGTCCTCTACCAACACACACTGTTCTCAAGGAAGAGCATCAACGCCTTGCAGACCACACTGATGGTGGACACCACACCTTTGAGCTCATCCCTCTCCCAAGGAGGAAAAAGCCAGTCCACAACCTGAGGGACACACTTGCATCCCAGAAAAGCACCGACGCTGGACCACCAGGAAGGTGCCCGCGCCACGGAAAACCGTCACTCAGCAACAAGGGCAGTGCAGGGTCTGGGAATCTCCACCCAGGCTCTTACAAGGTGGGACACGTCCTGGTGGCACAAGTCTCACTCTAATGGAGCCCGTATCGAACCCTCCAGGACAAACGCACCTCCAATGAATACTGATGACAGGACAAACAGACGCTGGGATCCAACTACATGTACACACTGGGATCATTGCTGGCTAGAAACAACACACCTTCCAAAACCTCCAATAGCACAGCAGATCCATGGTTCTCACATGAAAGAAATGACACCCCAGGGAAAACAAAACACACCCTCAGGGACAGCCTACCCAACGTCCCACTTCTGCTCCTCGAACATGCATCAGGGTGTCCCCCTTTGCCCCATAGGGTCCTCCAAAGCTAAACAGACAGCCAGGGCAAGTGGAGGGAGAGGGCTGCCACCTACCTGACCTGTGCAGGGTAGCGTTGCTTTGCGACCTCACTGCACCCCAGCACACAGCTCCAGCCACCCTGGGAGACCATCCCAAGCTGCTGCAGGCAGGGCAGGAGTTTCTTCCAGAACACAGAAGAACCCCCATCGGGCTCAGACACCACATCACCCTACAAAGCTTCACGTACACTGGTAAAACTCAACAACACATACCTTCAGAAATATACAAGCCGCCAACAAATGTGCTATGAAGCCTACTCAAATAGCTCAAGAATAATTAACTGACTTAAAGGGCCTTGACCCATCCAACCTGTAAAACAAAACAATATGATATTAGAGAGGGCTTCAGCTAGTGCTAAGCCTAACCCTAGCCCTAGACCTAAGGCGAACCCTAGCCCACACCCTAACCTGAACCCCTAAAAATAACACTTAACCGAATCCTAGCCCTACTACTAGGCCTAAAGTGAAAACTAACCCTAACCCCTAAACTTGACCCATCCCCAATCCTCACCCGAAGCCACAACGGAATCCCGAACCTAACCCTAACCCCTAATCCTAACTCTAACCTGACACTAAACCCAACCGTAAACATAACGCTAACCCGAACTCAGACCCCAACATGTACCTCAACTGTAACATTAACCCTAACCTCATGACAACCAGAACCCAAATTCTGACCCTAACCCTAAACCTAACACACAATCCTAACTCTAACCTAACACTAAACCCGACCCGAAAGGCAACCCTAAATGTAACCCTAAACAAAAACCCAAATGTAACCATAACCCTCACCTCATGCAAACCCCAAAGCGAACTGCACCCTAAAACTAACCCTCACACCTAACCCAAATTCTGACCGGACCCTTACCTCATCCCGAACCCCAAATCTAACTCTAACCCTAACCAGTACCCTAACCCTAAATCAAACCCTAAGCTAACTCTAACCCTATTCTCAACCCTAACCTTAACGCTAACCAGAACCTACCCCCAAAACCCACCCTAACCTTAACCCTAACTCTAATCCTAACTACAAAGATTATTCTAGAAAACAGACTAAACTCAAGGAAACAACTAAAACAAACTGTAATCAAGGGAATTCGAATAAAACAGTGCTCAGATAAAGCAAACTACCATGAAAGGCCTAATAAAGTGAAATCTAACTACTCTAATGCAGTCCAATGAACAAAAAAAAAAAAAAAAAGGTCAAACGTAGTAAAATCAAACAACGCATTTTTAATCATGCAAAACAAAATACAGCCCAGTCACATAAGACACATTGTATTCCAACAAAATGAAGAAAAAAGAAAAGCAACCGAAATACAGTAAGTGAAAGGAAAGGGAAACCTAGTGGAAACAAAAAGGTCCAAGGAAGGGACGCTGGCTCGATTCCCAGCCAGGGCACAGAA